>SNQJ01S0050392.1:1178-39594 GCA_010110895.2 Picea sitchensis | reverse complement strand
GGCATATATAGGAGACTAGGAGGTATAATTACAACTAATGGCCTAAAGCCGACATAAATAAAATAACATTACTAATATAATATGCCCCAATTAAGGGGTAATGAGCCAATATTAGGGCTTAACACAACAACCATGAGTAGATTTGGAGATTAGTTGAGAATATGACTCCTTTAGTTTACGATATGATCCTAGGATAGTTCCATATATTAGAATTCAATCCAAACCAACCTCATCTCCAAGAGATGTCCCTTAGAAAGAGGCAGGATTCTCCAAATTTTCCTCTAACAAAAAGAAGCACTCCCCTATAGTTAGAGACAGAGTGTTGATCCTAGATCAAATATCCCTAAATAAGGTAAGGGGAACTCTACCCTATGGGGTAACACTCCCCTAGGATGACTACGGGGAGATATCCTTAAAACATTCCCCAAAAATGGTCATGTTTCCATGTAAAAAGTGTGTTTATGGCCTTGAATTGATGGGTTTTTTCCTCCAATATGACTTAGGGATCATGGAAAATGTTATTTGATGGTTTCAAGGGGTTAAAAAATATATAAACACATATATAGGTGCATGAGAGACTTATTAAGGTACATAAAACACTTGAAAACACTTGCGCCACTTACCAAGGTGCATGTGACACTTTTACGACACTTGCGACACTTAGGGTGAGATACATAAGTGTGTTATTTTGATGTGTAACAAATTCCCCCTAAAGTGTGAGGTCAGAAGAGAAAATGATGGCAGAAACACTTTAAAAATTCTTCAAAGAAAGGGTGATGGAGTGGGAGAACTTTGCAGAAACTACAAAAAATCATCAAACAATATTAATATATGCTCCATTTACGAGGCAGGCATACCTATGCTCGAAATACGAGATGAATCAAAGAACAACCTTCGAGAAATACACTATGTATCCATGAAAACATTGACTAAGGATATGGCCACCAGAGATACAATGTGGATCCATGCCTCCATGACATGAACTGATTGCAGCCATGAAAAATACACAATGGAGCTACGAGATGACAAAACATAGCCATGGATCACTACAAAGTGGATCTATGTGGCAGTATATATATTAGTATGCTCAAATGATCTCCTTCGTAGCTTGGGAAAAGTAGATAACAAAGTGAATGCTAAACCTAGGGTCTTCATCCCAATCCCAATGTGGTTCAAATCTAGCCACGTGAATTGATGATTTGATGTCAAACATGGTAGAAACCACTTGATTATCGATCATTGAGGTAAATTGTTAACAAGTGCGAGGAAAGTGACCAATGACATCAATGAATCCCAAGGTTTCCTAGTACATTCTAGTGACTATGAATAAATGAGTTGAGCTTGAACATTCGTGCAATAATCCGATTAGAGGTCAATGATGTAAACTTGCTATCAAAAGCAAGGAGGCCTTCCATTGAGGCATGCAGGTCCCAAGGTACTAATTGGTTTCTAAGTCTAATTCTTGGATAATGTGTTGAAGTTGACAGGAAAATACTCTTCGAAGAAGGGCCTTGATGTATCACCCATCATCTACACAAAACTGACACAGGAAAGTGATGTAATATGGTGAATTGAATGAGTATGGACTAACACAGGAAATGGAAACTGGTAATTACTGCAAATGGATGGTTTGAAGTGAAACTTCCCTTGAACATGATGAGGCACAACAACTGAGTTGGAATCATTGACTCAACGAGTACCAAGAATGTGTTGAGGGGTCCTAAATCCCTTTGACTCAGCAACATGAACCAAACCCACCACTGAGGCCCAATTAAACTCTGCAATGTTTGATAATGGAATGGTTCTTCAGATCTTTCGATCTGGCCAAATAATCGATGGGATTTACGTAGTGATTGACAGTATATCTTCTTGTGAAAGTTCCTCCTTCAGTTTAAACGTTCTCTTTTTTGTATTTTATTTTATTAGATGGTTCTGATAAAAAGAAGTGTGTTGGTATAAACCAATTGGTAAAAAAGGGGAATATTAACTATTGAAGAAGGTTGAGCTTTGGATAACCCGTATGCTCAAGCATGCAGACAAATATTTTCACACATGTGACAAGCCTAGTACTAATAAATTAACTTGTTATTCTTTCAATTATTGACTGAGATACGATTATCTATAGAAAACATACATGCAATAAAATGATGGAAAAAAAAATAGTTTCCTTAGCTCTAGCATTAATCACACATTAACCCAACAATTTTCTTTCATCATTAGAGATAAGAAATACAAAAAATATTGAAACAACTAACTTATCAATAGATTCAGAAACTCTTACTCGTTACAACATCCATTCATGAAATAAACTCGGAAGTAATTCCTCCTCAAATCCAATCACACACTCCTTTGATGAAAAACAAAAATTTGTCTCCAGTCCTAAACAAGACTTCTCAATTAAGGTAGTTCAGAAATAGTTCTTTACAATTCAAAAAATGAGGTTCTTTGTAAAAACCATCGACCTTTACTAAAAGGTCGATCCTCTTATGTATAACGAATCATTAACTAAAAATAGCTATAAAAAGTGAAAGCTAAGTAAAACAAAACATCGCCACATGGTGCTTCCATCTCTATGTCTTCTAAGAATCATCAAATAGTTTCATTGAAGTGGATGACTCTTATCATATTCTAACCATTAGATGAAAAGTTCCTCGCATGTGTTGGCATACGAGAATCTGTATTGGTCCATCGGGGCCAAAAGGATTTATTTTACTTCTACTACCCATGCCCGATACTTGACTATTTTGACACTTAATTGCTGCAATATTGCTCGTGCCTTGGTCGAATTCTCCATGAATTGTTGTACTTGACCTGGCACCATGCTCACCACCTTTGCTATCTCTACATTCCATGTTGATTCTTGTTCTACATGTCTCTTGACTATGTCATGCAAGTCGAAAAAGTCCTCGAGTGAGCTGAATTCTAGGAGGTTGATGTCTTTCATCTCTCGATTAATATTTACCCAACTCCTTTTGCAATCGACCCATTTTTCCTGAATCTCCCGCTAAGGTTCCTGGGCCATTTTCACCCAGTATTCAACCACATTCCTGATCTGATCTACGATGTTGTCCCTCATCACCCAAATGTCATTCGCTTCAGCGTCTCATCCCTTTTGAACTACGTTGATGTAATCAATTATTTCCACTACTTGGTGAGCCTTCTCGTACCATATTTCCATGTCCTTGTAGGTCGCTAGTTCCATAAGGGTGTCTTCTTGGAAGTTGAGTATCCCTGTAGCGAAAAGGTGTCATTCATTAGTGAATTTTTCATAGGCATCTTGGAAGTCACTTCTCAAAAAAATGATGGCTTGTGTGGATTCCTGATAGTATTTCTCCAAATGGCACAGATGCTCCAACTCCTTTAACGCAACATCCAACTCCTTTTTGTCTCTTCTTTCTCTATCCAAGGTGGCATCTGTGATATCCATCCCTGCACTGATAAGTTCAGACATCTTGGCATGTTCTGTGCTGATTAGCTTTTCCTCTGTGGTGATGAGAATCGAACTATCCAACGTAAGCCTCCTCTTCTTAGTGTTTCTCTTCATGATGGATTTTATTTTTTGGTTGTAGGCAATTTCTTGTATCTCGACGACCTCATCAACAGGTTCAGGGATTTGTTGTTCACCCCAAGTTAGAGTATTTCCTAGGCTCCCAACTTTGAATATCTGTTCTAGGTTGGGCTCCTGAACCTCTTCCATATGTCTCGATGGCTCGACTTCCATTTTTTTCTCATTGGATAGTAAGGTATCGACCAAAACTAAGGAACTGGGGGTAGGTTTGGTATTTACTTGGTAATCGGTTGTCGAAATGTCGATTTCCTATTGTAGAATTTCTTCTTTCTAGCTGCCTGGTCCTAGCTCATCCCTCGAGCTATTCATCGAGGTTCCCAGCATGTTCCGTATCTCAGTGTCTAAGGTGCTTTAAACCTCATGCTCGCTCTACGGGAGGCTCTGAACTAGAGCATCGGAACTTGGGGTAGATTCTCCCTCAGGTTCTTTCTCCTATGTAATTTTCACTGGAGTCACCAGGGACACCTCCGAACTCTCCTCATCATTGTATATGGTTATCAGGTCAAAGAAGGGATTTGGTACACATTTTCTTCCTGATGGCCTTGCTACCTCAGGTTGGGTTGAAATTTCCCTTGGTTATATGATCTGTGGTGGTGGAACTTCAGGGTTTTCTAACTCGGTGATTTCTTCAAGTTACATCGACTCTAGGCCAGTTGGTTCTCCTCATCTTTCGATTGGATCATCAGTAGGAATCTCCATCATTTCTATCAGATCAAGGTCATTTTTCAATTGATCAATGGTTCTCTATGCACCTTCTAGTAAGATTAATCCCCTTCTTTGTATCTCTATGGTCTCTATCACTCTGATTTCTATCCTGGATTTGAGGGCCTCTTGAGTCGACTTCTCTATGGTCTCCACCTATTTATCCATGCTCATGGCCTTGAACCTGGTCATATTTGGGTTGGATATTCTCTGTACTACCTCATCCCAGTCCTGGCCGCACTCTGTGAAAAACATTTCCTCAAACTTATCATGAGCGTATGGCCAACAGGATGATACTTGTGAAGCACGTTGGAGGACCATGCCTTTAGGGTCGGGCTTATGGAATTGGCTTGTCAGGAACCTGAATTAAATTTGGCTCAACCCTTCTTATTTGGCTTGAGTAGTGTCCTTTACCAGATAAAACCCCACATGGAAACCGTAGGGTATGAAAGCTCGCTACTTGTCCTTGACTACCATTTTCTTGGCTGTTGCGGATAATATTGGGAATTACTTCTTAAAATTAATAAAATGAATATGAGCGATGAATTCATCACAGATTTCTTTGTAGGATTTTTTGTACCTGTTCTCCTAGAGTATGCTGAAATAAACATGAGCAAGGAGCTCTGCAACATGTCATCTTAGATTCATGCTGAAAAAGACATTCATTGCACAGATAGCATCGAGCAAGTATGAGGACATGTGGGAATCTGGTGCTTCCCCTTCTTTCGACGTCTGAGCCTGCTGTACACATATGCTCAATGTTTTATAAATTATCACTCCCTAGTTGAAGCTGCTTCTGTAAATCGACACCATGTATTCCAAGGGAATCCATGCTTCCGAAAACTTGGAGCAATCCTTCTCTCCATACAGTCACTAGATGAGATCCATGAAATATATGTATGGCTCCCTCAAGTTAACCGTTCCATACCAGCCATTGCTTCAGTTGGTAAACTTCTTGTATTCCTTCCACTATGAGGCCATCAGTTGGTTGGTGTCATGGAATTCCTAGAAATTCACCACAAAGTCTATTTTTAGTCACTACTCAAGGTCCCTGAGCTTGTAGTATTTATGAACTTCTGTTGGGAGGAAAAATCTGACACACCATCCATTATCATCGTTGATCAAGCACTTATGCCCATCTGTATGGTCGATCAACCATTTCAGAACCTCTATGCAAGGGAAAACTAGGTTTTTGTTGGCCACCATGTGTAAATATGACTGTCGGATGTTGGGGACCACCTAGTCATCGAGCTCCCTTACGTCCAGGTCACTGTGTGTGATAAACTTCGGGTATTCTTCCTGGTTGATTATGTTGAAAATGTCCCCCCACTATGGGAGAATTACTTTGGATCAGGTGCTTTCTTTTAAATCATCGAAGGCCATAGGCTGGACAAAATCTTTCTTTGTTGATGTTTTAATGACAGGCTCCGCCCCAGGAGCATACTCCAACTGCCTCGTGGTCCCTAGAGAAGAAACTTCACCTATTTCAAATTCTTTTATCTTGGGTGCTCTCGGCGAGCATCTGGTGGTTGGTTTTCATGAAGACATATTACATGCATCTAGAACATAGTTTAGAGACTGTGCAAGAAAATCAGATGCATATATAAATCATGATCGTCGAATTCGACAAACTTGAACACATACCTATGCAACTTGTTTAACCTGGTTTTCATAATTTGAGGATCAATACAGTCTTGAGACACTCACTTTGCTCCTTCAGACGCTCTGGAATTCGAACTTGTGTGTCGAATGAATTTGTTCAAAACCATTCTATATATTTAAATAGGGATGAACTTACCTTGTCACATCAGCCATTCAATTTGGGTTATGAGTGTAATTTCATTAAATATGCTACCAGATCTTCAAAGATGTTTCAAAGTAAATTCATCGTAGGATGACAACGTGGGTGCGGGTTGTAATGTGGCCTATCGATGGTTTCAAATTGAGGTTGTTTAATCAACGCATGAGTTAGAAACAAATGTGGGATGAAGAATCCAATCATATCTTATGTCGGAAACATCCCATAATTTCTCTTGCCTAGTTGGTGAGTTGGGGGTCGGGATTTTTCTTCAAACACTTTTCATTGATATATTCTTGTAAAATCGCCAACACTGATCAATCTTTTCGTACATATCTGATGTGGAAAATATGACTAGGAAGCATTACTAGGACCCAGGGAACCTTAATATGACTCGGGACGATACTAGGTCGTATGAATCCCTTGCGTGATAAAGACATGAGAAATTCAAGACCGGTGACTTCATATGCTCATGTTAATCAGAATCGAGACTTTTTTTAAAATATACGTTCTAGAACCCAATCCTATCTTTTCGACATAAAAAAATATCAAGGATCGGTGATTGGCAATAAACCTACACAAGTGCTCTCGTATTGACTCTCTCAAAAAATTCTTGATGTTGAAAGCGCATCGGGGATCGGCGATCGACGATATGTTTTTCACACACAAAAATATTGTTTTAACCTTTATTTATTTCCCTGACCCCGATAATGCACATCAGGCATCGGCTATCAGGGATTTCCTTACGTCCTTTGTCAATGTTTATCCTTCCCGTATTTTTCCAATGCTGAAAAGGATCGGCAATCTCTTGAATCTTTGTGTGAAAAACTTACGAAAACCAACTCCACCTTCTGTTGATGCCGATGGGGATCGGTGATGAGAAACTATTGTAACTGTGTGGTCCCTTTACTTGCTTGAATTTTTTCCGATGTTGAACATAAGCACTTTAGGTGTAGTTTTAGTTGTCGATTCTTAATTCGGGTGTCAATTTATTTTAGACATGAGGTTTCACAAGTTCAAACAAACCTGCCTTGATGATAAGATTCATGAAAAAAAAACAAAGATAAACCATCCCCCAAAGTGAAATCGATTTAGACAGTGATGAAAACAAGAGGTACCCAAAAAGTGATAAAATTTCATAAGGATTTTAGGGTGTGTCGAGGGATGAAAAAATGGAGACTTACTGGGCGAAATCAAAATCTTTGTTACTTCATTAGGATTAGTTGATGTAGAATCTAGTTAAGAACTTAACTAGTTTTGTTTTATCAGAGCCTCCTCTATCCTTGTGTTTGAAATTCCTCTGGTTCGTGAATCTGGGCCCACCTATGGGGTTTCAACCTTTATTCCACCTTCATTCCTTTTGACCATGACCCATGCCCCCTTCTGAAAAAAACTGAGTAAAGAATTCACTGGCACCAGGCCCTTTAGTTATCATCATTCATTTGTTGTGGTGTTGCTCCGCTGTCAATGAGTGTCCATAGCCCCAACGGAGTCACCCCGACGTCTCAGACCTTGCTCCGCTTCCAACAAGTGTCCATAGCCCCGACGGATTTATATGCATACCCTCTCCTACCTCATTCTCATTTGATATATATGATTTAATTTTTGGCAGAGATGCCCTAAGCGAGTGGGAGAGGAGGACGTCTGTTATCTACAAGATGAGATGGTTAAAGTGAAAATATTTTAAGCTCTGTCTTGAGGTACATGTGGTCCTTTATAGATTACCATATTTCCCTTAGGTTTTACCAGGCCACCAGGAGGACACTTCATCACTTTCCAAGTTTGTTTATTTTCAAAATTTAGATACAAAACTCCTTTAAGACAACAACAATTCTCCCAGTGTTTCTTGTGTTGCATGTAAGAATGAGTCAAGAACATAGTTTTCTACACTGTATTGATTAAGGTCAAACAATAATTTGAGTAACTCAACTTTATTGCACCAAAATACTACACAAAAGAAACACAAAAATAAAGGACTCTGCAATTAGCGTGCCTAACACCTACAAAATTAAATAACACGAAAACACACACATTTTTTTTATATTTGTTTTTAAACAGAAATATTGTTTTAGGGCTTGTCCATTCACCAGGAGGGCATCAAGTTCCCCCCTCATATTTTGCAACCGATACATTCCTGCCCCAAGTTTCTTGGCTACCTGAAAAGGTCTCAGCCATAGATTCTGAAACTTTAAATGTTTTCCCTTTGTTTCATTTTCCCTATCCCATTTTGGGACTAAGTCTCCTACTTCAAAATTCTTCTCTTTGGCCTTGTGCTTGTCAAACCACATTTTAACTATATTTTGATGAGTGACGAACTTTGGTTTTTATTTGTCTCTTTCTTCTTCCACCATGAGGAGGGTATCAATCCTTTGTTGAATAATCGGTGAGGGTTTTCCTCTAGATCCCTAAGAAAGATGAAGAGATGGAAGGTATAGCGCGTTTGGGAGAATGTATTCTTGTTCATATACCAAAAAGTATGGGGAGTTCCCTATATCTTCCTTACGTGTTACTCTATCGGCCCATAAGGCATTATGAAGTGAACTATGCCAATTCCTCTGATTGTCTGCAATTGTTTTCTTCAATATCCATACTAGGTTCTTATTGGTTGATTATACCACTCCATTCCCCTGTGGATAGTAGTTTGCAGAGTATCTGATTATGATTCATTTTTCTAGAAAAAACTCTGTTAATACAGTGTAATAAAAGTAAGTATCATTGTCAAAAACAAGAAAGGAAGGAATACCAAACCTTGTGATCAGTTGTTGTTCTATGAATTGGATTACCACCTTTTCATTTACATGAGTCAAAGGGATGGCTTATTCCCATTTTGTGAAATAGTCCATAGCGGTTAGTATGTATCTATGATATTTTAAAGAACTCGAGGTAATCTCTCATATGACATATAACCCCCATGTCTTGAATGTTCTGGATATGGCCATAGGTTGGAGTGGGACAGATGCTCTCTTTTCCCTCCCTGCACTCATTTGACAAGTTTTACAGTTTCTAGCATATGTGTGAGTGTCTCTAAACAGAGTAGGCCAATAATAGTCAGCGCTCAATATCTTGTGAATGTTGGTATTCCCTACAAATTATCTTCCTGCAGGACCATCATGGAGCTCTTGTAGATCCTTGTCTACATCTTCTCATTCGAGACATCTCAAAAGTACCCCATCATAATTCATGCGGAAGAGAACCAAATTTATGAGGCGATATTATGTTGATTTTAGTCTGAGAGATCTCCTTTCCTTAGGGTTTAGGTTTTCTGGGAAAGTATCGTGATGCATGAGATAAGTTAGTTTCCCATACCAAGACTCATGTCCTGGGGGAACATATAAAGATTCACTACACCATAACACCAATTCATTCTCCCAACCAGAGTCTTCATTTACTTGGTCTTGGGCTTCAACGGCCATTTTACATAATCCTTGTCCCTTAACCAGTTTAGTAGGTTTTATATCTAGATAAAATTCTTGGACAACTTCCATCCAGTTTCCTCTTCTTTCCCCCATCTCTTGTTGAGTGAATAGGGATTGTACTGCAGGATGAGGCACAATGACTTTGGTGTGGTTTTTTAGGATGTAAGATCTGAAATGTTTTACTGCCTTAACTTAGTTCATTCCCTTGGAGATTAGTGCTCATAAATGAGACCGACACCTCATTGTTGTCATCACCCTTCTGAGTTAATACTGCAGCTAAATATTGGTCGAAGGAAAAAGTATAGAGGAAAAAATCCTTGCTAAAATCAGGACTTCGCAACATTGGAGCTTGAGATATTGCAGTCTTAATATTGTTGAAAGAAATTTTTCGTTCGTCATCCCACTTAAATTCAACATCTTTGCAGATCATTTTTTGTAAGGGTTTGATGGTTTCAGCAAAATCAGGGGTGAACTTCCTCACAAAATTGATTTTCCAAAAGAAAGATTGCATAGCCTTTTTGTTGTGGGGTAAGGGAAGTTAAGCTATTGCCTTAATTTGTTCCAGGTCTATGTGAATTCCTTCTTGAGATATAATATGACCTAGTAGTTTACCTTCATTGACACCAAAGATAAGTCTCTTAGCGTTTAAAGATACATCGTATTTCCTACACCTTTTGAAAATATGGGTTAGGTGTTGGATGTGATCATCTCTATTCTTTGAATACACAGTCACATCATCCAAATAAACTACTACACATTTGTTGATTAGTCCCCAAAAAGCTACGTCCATGGACCTTTGGAAGGTTTCCCCTGCATTGATTAACCCAAAGGGAATGCGTTTATAATCAAAGGTTCCCCACTTGGTTCGGAAGGTAGTTTTCAATTGGTCTTCCTCTAAAACTAGAACTTGGTTGTAACTTCAAAAACCGTCCAGTAGGGAGAAAATCTCATAACCAGACACGGTCTACAAGAGTTGCTCCATCGGTGGGATTGAGTAGTTGTCCTTTTCTGATGCTCTGTTGATTTTTCTAAAATACACACAGGCAGATATCCCTAGGCTTTTTCCTGACAGGAACCAAATTTACTACCCAGGAAGAGTGTCTAACCTGAAAGATAATTTTAGCATCTAGTAATTTCTTCAACTCTTGACACATGAGGGGTTCTAGATATCGGTGGTACTTCCGGAGCTTCTATTGGAAGGTTTTTACTCCAGGTTTTAATAGGATTGTGTGTTAAATGATACGAGTATCATACATTTTCAGATCTCAGTAGGACCATGCAAAAACTTCTTGATATTATCTAAAAATTTTGAGATAGGCTTCCCTTTCTTCTTTAGACACTGTCTTGCCTAGATTTATGTTTTTAGGGTTTTTCGGGGTTCCTAGGTTTACAGTCTCATACATGGGACATGATCTCCTTGTCTTTGTGTTTTCTGACCCTTTAAATATTTCCATTAAGTCAAAGAGGTTCTCCATATTGGCTACCCCTTTCGGTATTGTGTGAAACCTTGGTTTGTTAGTCGAGTGATTTGTTTCACCTCTTTGTTCATGGGGATCGGTTTCCACCAGTTTATCTTGAAATACTTCATCGTCAATATGCAGGTCTTTAAAATTTTCCTGATTGGTTAATAAGTTTATGATCTATTCATCTCCTTCAAAGACCTTCCAATTATAAATATTGTTTGGCACCAATGGTTTGTAGAGCACTTCCACAGTGAACCGAGAGGCTTCATAGTCTTTTAAAGGGGATAGCCTTGATGCAACAGTGGCCAGGGAATCAGCAAGAGTATTCTTTGTTCTGGGGATTGTTGTAATGTTGAAGGATTCAAAATGTTCTATTAGCCTATGCACTTCCTGCTGATAATTCCTCAAGTGGGGAGAGTTGTAATGTATCATATTTCATACTTTCCTAATGATAATTTCAAAGTCTCCGAAAAACTTTAGTTATTTAACGTTTAAGTCTATGGATTTATTTAGCCCTTGCAATAAAGCTTCATACTCAGTAGTGATATTAGTGCATTCAAATTATAGTCTACAGGACAGGAAATTTCATTTCCCCTTCCGATCAATGATGATACATCCCACTCCTGACCCCTCCTACGACTTAGACCCATCAAAGTACAAGGTCCAAACTTTTGAGAAAAAAACATCATCTTCTCCATGCCTAGTAACTTCCTCCTCTCCCCTTATTTTGTCTAATGTTTTCAATAGAGGTTCTTGATAGGAGATGGTTTCTTCCACCGATATCAGTAAATTTACTTGAAAATTCATTTCAGAGTTCTGAGTAAGAGGTAAATCAGATGAGAAGGGGGAGAAATTGTTGAAATCAAAATCGCAGGAGTAGTTGCCTAGCACGGGGAAATATGTCGATGAGGTTTCATTGAAGGCCTCCAAATTAGTGACATTATGTTTTAGATATCTTTCCCTATCGATCCTAATCATGTTTGTGTGTCCCTTTAATGGAAACCAAAGGTGAGCCCAGTCTGTGCTAAAGTATCCATTCAAATTTTCAGACCAATATCGAATAAGTAGAAGTCCATAAGCTTCTAGTATATCTAATACAATGATGTTAATTACTTGAACAAATTTAGGGTGTGTATCCATTCTAATCATGACATCCTTGATTTCTCCAATAACTTTCACCTGGTTTAGGTCCAGTTGTATCACATGTTTATCACTTTTGAGAGGGACCGCGTTTAATTTCTTGCAGATAGATAATGGCATAACATTAGAGGATGCCCCTGAGTCAACTAAACAATTATGGAGGTTTATGTTGAAGACTTCAAACATTAAAAGGAACGGTTGGACAAAAGGATTTTCCTTTTTATCTATAGAGAAAGAATTCACATTTGGTTTATTTTTTAGATCTTTGGGGAATGGATTTTCCCCTTAGTCAGTGCTTCTTATAGGAGTTTCTACTGACTTCAAGGCTTGTAAAAGTAAGACATTTTGTTGGGGAATTCTACACATGTCCATGACTGATACATTTGCCTTTACTATTTTTAAATATTCTACTACGTTGCAATCTAGCTTGGGTGATTCTCATGTGTGGATGTTTATAGGATTTATTTTGGAGACAAAGGTTCTTTCGGGTGATCGAATGTTTTTTTTCCTCTCAAAGTTTGGGTAACAGTAAGGTCATTTGAGACCAATTGACCCCTACTTCGAGTTTTAACAACCAAAACCTCAGCGGGTGGTTCTTGAACCTCAAATAGATCATCAAAAGGCATTAGACAGTCAGGATCCCATAGTAGCATGGTTGTTTCTTCCAACGGGTCAACTTCTTATTGATCAACGTTATTCATCGTTGAGCCGCTTGATTTTTTGGTAAGGGAAACTTCGTTTAGGAACTGATTGGCCATCAAATTCATGGCATGCACCCATTGTGGGCAGTCTCTTTCAGAATGTTTCTCTTGATGATAATTATAGAAAGAGATGGATGCTACATTTCCCAAGTTGATGTTTAAGTTGGTTGGGCAAGGTTCATTTTTTTTTAATGGTGGGTTTCTTTTAAAAAAGGGTTTGTAGGGCCTTTGGCCTTGGTTTCCTTCCCCTGCACTTCTTTTCATGTCTACGATTTCATTTGACAACTTCTTTATCATCCGTTGTATGTCTTCTATCTCTCCACTTCCCTTTTTAGGACCTTGTTATTTTTTTTTTCCTTGGGGTCTATTCAACAAGAATCCTCTCCTGGGTGGAGTTTGAGCTTCCTTATTAATGTTAAAAGGAACGGTGGGACAAAAGGCTTTCCCTTTTTGTCTCCGGCCCTAAAAAGGACTTCTCAATTAAGGTAGTTCGGAAATATTTCTTTACAATTCCAAAAATGAGGGTCTTTGAAAAAATGGTCGACCTTTACTAAAAGGTCAATCCTCTTATTTATAATGAATCATTAACTGAAAATAGATATCAAAAGTGCAATCTAAGTAAAAACAAACATCGCCACATAGTGCTTCCATCTCTCTATCTTCTAAGAATCAACAAATAGTTTCATCGAAGTGGATGACTCTTCTCATATTCTGACCATTTGATGAAAAGTTCCTCTCATGTGTTGGCATATGAGAATTTGTGTTGGTCCATCACGGGTGAACATATTTCTTTTACTTCTACTACATGTTCGTGATACTTGACTATTTTGACACTTAACTATTGCTCGAGCCTTGATCGGGTGCTCCATGAACTATTGTACTTGACCTGGTGCCATTCTTTCCACCTTTGGTATCTCTGCAGTCCATTTCAACTCTTGTTTTTCATGTCACTTGACAATGTCATGCAATTCGAAAAAGTCCCTAGGTGAGCCAAATTTTGGGAGGCCGATGTCTTTCATCTCCCGATTAATGTTTACCCAGCTCCTTTCGCAATCAAGCCATTTTTCTTGAATCTTTCGATGAGGTTCCTGGGCCATTTTCACCCAGTATTCGACCGCTTTCTTGATCCAATCTATGTTATTGTCCCTCAACACCCGAATGTCGTGTTCTTCGGTGTCTCAGCCCTTTTGAACCACATTGATGTAATCAATTATTTCCACTGCTTGGTGAGTCTTCTCGTACCATATTTCCACATCCTTGCATGTCGCTAGCACCATAAGGGTGTCTTATTGGAAGTCGGCTATCCCTACAATGAAAAGGAGTTGTTCATTCGTGAATTTTTCATAGGCGTCTTGGAACTCACTTCTCAAAAACATTGTGGCTTGTGTGGATTCCTGATAGTATTTTTCCAAATGGCGCAGATGCTCCAACTCCTTTAGCGCAATGACCAACTCCTTTTCATCTCTTCTTTCTCTATCTAAGGTGGCATCTGTGATAGCCATCCCTACGCCGATAAGTTCAAACGTCTTGGCGTGTTTTGTGCTGGTCAACTTTTCCTCTGTGGTGATGAGAATTGAACTATCCAATGTAAGCCTCCTCTTCTTAGTGGTTCTCTTCATGATGGATTTTCTCTTTCATTCGAAGGCGATTACTTGTATAACGACGACCTCATCAACAGGTTCATTCATTTTGTTTCTCCCCAAGTTAGAGTATTTCCCATGCTCCCGACTGTGTATATTTTTTCTAGGCTAGGCTATTGAACCTCTTCCATATGTCTCGATGGCTTGACTTTCATTTGTTGCTCATTGGCTGGAAAGGTATCAGCCAAAACTGAGGAACCAGTGGTAGGTTCAGTACTTACTTGGTAATCAACTATTGAAATGTCGAGCCATGATACTCTAGAAAACCTTTCATTCTCTGCTCAACATATTGTAACATACCCAACATCCAACTGAGCTATGCCACATAAAATTTCCGAACTGAATGCAATCAAAATATATACACACAGAACTCTTGCGGAACTTTATAAATAAAATGTAAATAGACAAATACATTATTTAAATGCACAGAGTCATATTGAAATAACAGTAAACATATACATGCAATATATACAGGAAATACCCATAAATATAAAGACAGTTATAAACCACACACATAGGATAAACCCATAAAAATAAGCACGTAAATAACAATGGAGCATGTAATTTATCACACAATTGACACTTATCTTCGTAATAATATCACCAACTGTGTGAAGACCTTCCATGATCCTCCCAGACTTAGACCACATTTCTCATCACTCTCAGCAGTGGTTCACCCTCGAGCTGGGACTAAACTCCACCCGGGTAAAGGGATTCCTAACCAGGATGATGTATCATAGACAACAAGAAAGACTCTATCACAGGTTCCAACTCAAACTAATAGCTTGCAGTCCCTCATTCCCCACATGTCTCTCCCACCCTAGGAAGTGTGCCCCTTCTCTACTCAACAGTCCCTCGTCTACCCCACTTCCTTTTCGGGCTTCAACAACTGGCCAGACAGGAAGTATCAGAGCCCTATATTTGTATCTTAGCACCTTCGAAAATCAATTCCCAACAATTCTCTCACCTTGATATATTTCTCGTAGACTTGACAACCTGCCTCTTCAATATCCCATGGGCCTGACAACCTGCTTCTTCAGTCCAACTCCCAAGCTAACCAAGTACACAAACAAGTATGGGTATGGATACAGGTTCAGGTGCAGTGATAGGAAGGTATGGAGGACAACTAACTAAGTGAGTGAATGATCATGGAATGAATGAATCGACGACTGAATGATGGGAAAATGAACTAAGTCCAAACTATATGTATGCATGTTCCCAACTTGACACTTGTCATGTTGGGAGCTACTTTGGCCCACTTGTCCGCATCCTTAGAACTTAGGATAAAATAATTATCCATACTTTATACTTTAAGGAATATTAATATAATATTCCTTTTTGGCTTAAGCTCCCTATATTAGGCCCTTTTCCTTAACTTTTATCCCCCCCTTTCCCTAACTAGTGGATTTTAGTCCCCCATACTCTTTTATCATGGTCTGGCTGCGCACAATGATGTATTTTATATTAATGATAAGACATATACAAAAATAGGCTCACTGGCCTTTAGCATCTATGATCTCTGGCCTAATACAAAAAATAAGCCTCCTAGCTTATACTAACTGGTTCACCAACCTATAAAAGACAGCATATACACAACGACTCCATGGCCTCAAAATCATGTGCACTTAGGTTGTTGTGCATGATATCCTGGAATGTGCACACTTCATCATTTTAGTGCGCAGTACATGCACGCACTATGCCATGAAATGTGCATACAAAAATGATATCAAAAAACTCACGAGCTTAAGTACATTTTCATTTTACATTTATAATTGGGTTAACCATAGGGGTATTACAATCTGCTCCCGTTATTTATGCACTATCCTCAATGCCTTATGTACACATATACAACAAAATTTTCAAAAATCCTAAAAAATATGCAGGTATTCTGCCCGCATTTTATCCTCATGCTCCCAAATAGCGTCCTCAAGACCGTACAAGCTCCATTGGACCTTTACAATCCCTATGGCTCGATTCCAAAGTTGTTTGATTTTTCAGTCCAGAATGCGTACCAGATGCACATGGAAAGAGCCTTCTTGCTCCACGTGAATCACATTCCAATCAATAACATGATTAGCATCAGGTATATATTTCTTAAGCAATGATAAATGGAATACATTATGGATAGACATAGATGCAAGAAATGAAATCATATAAGCCACTGGACCAATCCTCTCTAGGATTTCAAATGGCCCACAATAGCGAGTTGCCAACTTTGAACAATTTCCCAACTTCAGGGAACTTTTGTTGGCCTTTACTTTCAAGAATACATGGTCCCACACTTTAAATTCCCTGTGAGTTATGCCCTTATCAACATAAATTTTATTCCTGTCTTGGGAAGCCTTTAAATTTTGTTTTATTTTCAACATTTTCTCCTCCATTTCCCTGAGTAAATTTGGCCCAACCACTGCTCTATCTATTGGGTTATCCCAACTTACCGGTGTGTTTCACTTTCTGCCATAAAGTACCTCAAATGGGATCATATTTAGAGATGTTTGGTCCTATTGTTATAATCAAACTCTACTTAGTGTAGGCAGTCTTCCCATTTTGATGGTTTATTCATCACATACATCCTCAACATATCCTAAATCACTTGATTCACCCTTTCTATTTGTCCATCTGATTCTGGATGATAAGTTGTACTAAAACTCAAATTTGTTCCAAATACATTAAATAATCCTTTCCAAAAATTTGAGGTAAATTTGGGATCTTTGTCAGACACAATTGTCTTGGGTATACCATGTAATCGAGCAATTTATCTCATATAAATATCAACAATGTTGGTTGCCTTGTGAGTGAGCTTAACTGGAATAAAATGGGCAGCTTTAGTAAGCTTATCCACCACTACCATGATAGAATCATGTTGCTTGTTTTTTTGGGGCAGTTTGGTGATGAAATCCATTATTACAACTTCCCATTTCCACTCAGGAATGGGTAATGGATGTAGCAAACCAGTTGGGTGTCTATGCTCATCTTTTACCTTTTGACATTCCAAACATTTGGCAATAAAATGAACAACTTCTTTCTTCATGCCTGGCCAATAATATTGGCTTTTGGCAGCTGCAATAGTTTTCCGATAACCTAGGTACCCAGCATAAGGTACATTATGCATTTCTCTCAATATCATATTTTTCAATTCATGGGAATTTGGTACATAAATTTTTCCCCTGTACTTCAAAATTTCATCATTATCTAGCTTATATTCTTCAATTTTCTATCGCAGATTACCTTGCTGAAATTTTTCCTCTAATTCCTTGAATTGCAAATCTAATTTTGCAGCCTCCAAAACATTGTCTTTCAAATCTTATTGGTACATTCTAATGGTTGTAGCATGCAATTCATGCACTATTATGTTGAGTGCGTTAGCCACTTTGTTCTCCTTCCCCTTGATATGCTTTATATCAAAGTCATATTCACTGAGAAATTCTAACCGTCTGCTTTTCCTAGCATTTAGAGTTGGTTGATCAAATAAATATTTCAGACCATTACAGTATGTCCCCAGTTCAAACCTTTTCCCCATGAGGTAGTGTCTCCATTTCCTCAAGGCATGCACTATGGCTACCAACTCCAAATCATGAGTGGCATGGTGTCTTTCATGCTCCTTCAACTTCCATAATTCATAACATATAACAAACCCATTTTGACTAAGGACTCCACCAAGTCCTTCTTTACATGCATCTATGCATACAATGAAGTCTTCATTTGGTTCTACAATCCTTAGTATTGGAGCACTTGTTAATAATTGTTTCAATTGTTGGAAACTCTTTTCACAATCCAATGTCCACTGAAACTTCACACCCTTCTTTTGCAAGGAAGTGATTGGGTGTGGAATCTGTGAGAATCCTTCAATAAATCTCATATAGTAGCCTGGAAGGACCATGAATTTGGCGTTGGCCATCCTCTAATGGCTTCTATCTTCTCAGGATCCACTACTATCCCATCCTCTAAAATGATATGCCCCAAATAATGAATTTTCTTCTGATAAAATGATAACTTTCTCAATTTGGCATACAAGTGATGCTTCCTAAATACTTGTAATACCATCCTCAAGTGTTGTTTATGCTCTTCTTCCAAATTACAATATATAAGAATGTCATATAGAAAACAATGACAAACTTATCCAAGTCTTCTCTAAAACTACATTCATTAAACACATGAAGACAGTTGGTGCATTTGATAATCCAAAGGGCACCACTGTGAACTCATAATGACCATACCTTGTTCTGAAAGCAGTGTTGTTGATGTCTTCTTCTTTAATTCTTTCTTGATGATAATTGAACCTAAGATCAATCTTGGAGAATATTTTTGCATCTTTTAGTTGATCAAAGAGAACATCAATCCTTTGCAAAGGATACTTATTCTTCACAGTTACCTTGTTCAACTACCTAAATTCAATGCAAAGTCTCAATGTTCCATCCTTTTTCTTCACAAATAAAACCGAGGCACCCCAAGGTAACACACTTGGGCGCATATACCCTTTCTTCAAGAGCTCTTCAAGTTGCATTTGCAATTCCTTCAGTTCTGGTGTACTCATCCTATATGGAGTCTTGGATACTGGAGCTTCTCCAGGCATCAAATCTATGGAGAAATCATTGTCTCTTTTAGGGGGTAATCTTGGTATTTTCTTAAACACGTCTTCAAATTATTTTAGGACTACATAATCTTCAATATTTTACACCTTACCTTTAGGTGTTTCCTCCATATGAGATGCAAATATTTGACACCCTTTTTTGTAACATTTCTTCAACTGCAATGCTGAAATTTATTTGATGGTCACTGCCCTAGGAATTCCCTACACTTTCCTTAGGTTCCCTTCCTCATCCAATAAAGTAAATTCCTTTTTATGATAGTCTAGGACAACATGATGTTGTTCCAACCAATCCATTCCAATTAGATATTCATAGGAACCTAAAGGAAATATGTTTAACTATTCCCTGGTGTTCATTCCATTCATGTCCATAAGACATGAATTAACCATCTCATTAAATTTTCTTTTGCCTCTGGTACCCATCTGCACCTACCAAGATTTTCCATGCTTGCTTCTTGTAAAATGAAAACTTTCCACCATCTTAGGATCTATATAATTATGACTAGCTCCTAAATCAGTTAAAATATTAATGGTTTGGTTGTTGATCATACCTTCCACTTAAATCATATGTGACCGATACTCTTCTTTCTTGTTATCCATGGTTGCATAGATCCTTGGTACATTTCTTCCCATGTCCTCCATTTTTTCAGCTTGTTGTACATTGTGAACAATCCTCACTTTTTCACCTCTGTGAGGATAATCTCTAAACATATGATATCCTTTACAACCCCAACATTGAATAGGTGGTTTCCTTGGCCTTTGACCCCCTGTCTCAATTGTTCTGGGTTCTCTAGAAGTTGGATTTCCCTGGGGATTATTTCTGAAGAATGGTGGCTTAGTTCCCTTCTTCCTATGATCCATATTGAATTTATTTTGTCTTCCAAAGATTTTTGGAAAGTTGGCCTTTCTTTTTTTCTGATCATATAGACATTTATCTCACCTTATGGTCTCCTCCAATGTTTTGGGATCATCATATTGTATTTTGTCACTGACGAATGATGGGAATCCACTCAAATACGTTTGAATCTTAATTGTCTCATCCTTGATGAAAGAAACATACTTCAGTAGTTCTAAAAACCTTCTTTCATATTCATCTATGTTCATACTCCCAAGCTTGAGTTCAAAGAACTATTTCATTTTCTTGTCATAGTATCTCTTAGTCAAGCATTTCTTTTTAAAATACTTCTTGAATTCCCTCCAAGTAACACTTTTCTCTTTAATGTGTTGCACCTACACAAGTTGATCCCACAACATGGATGTCTTTCCATTGAGTTGATAGATGGAAATTCTTCCTTCTGCATGAGATGAATAATTATTCAATTGAAAATACTTTCTCATGCCCAGCAACCATGTCTCTGCATATTCATCCTTTTTGTGCTCACCATCAAATGTAGGAGGTTTGATTTTGTTAATTTCTCTTCGTAGCTCATCCGCCCTAGACCTCTTATGCTTCTCAAAAAGGGATGGACTTCACTTGTTGTGTACCCTCTTATTGGAGTGCCTCAGGGAGTGATGGTGATGTCGGATAACACTTATTTTTCTTATTTTCTCATCAGGAGACATGTGACTTCCTGATTTGCTTAAGCCACTCTCCTTATCCAATTTCTTTTATATTATGTTCAATATCTACATTAACTTCATGTTGAAGTCCTCCTACTACTCCTTGGCTCTCATAAGCCTTTCATTATCATATTTATGGATTTGGACATCCTTCTGCAAATTTTAAATGGTATCTACCATATTCATGTTTTCATCCCTTCCTTCTCCATGTCCATTGAGGTTTGTTCCTTCAATGCCCAAATGGACATCCATCCCTCTGATCTCATCTTCTTGGTTGTAATTCCCCTGTGCATATTCCATTCCTTTGGACTCAGTGTTGATCCTGATCTGACCTACTTGTTGTTAACTCTACAAAATGTGCAACCAACAAAACTTTGTCAGGCTAATTGTTTCAACAATTTCATGAAAATATGAACCATTTTGGTTCAATATTATATCATAATTATTTCTTCTGATTTCTTGGAAAATTGAATTCCCAGATCATTTTTTTGGGTGAATAAATATATTATATTTTCCAACACCTTTCCAATGCCTGCTCCCATACTCAATTATGAGTCTTGAGCAGAAAGTTATGGTTATTTGAAAATTGCCCATTAATGTTTTTGTTCACACTTCAACTTGGCACAACTTTGTGCTGTAAATATGCATTTTTGCACCTACTCCGTTAGAGTTTTCATAGGATCTCAATTGGTTTTATTCATATACATATTTTGGACAATTTTTCCAAGTTTGACCTCTTTCTGGGTTCTGGGCTGCTAGTTACAGCCTACCGAAGTTCTAAGCCAATTTGTGTTTTTGGTCTGGAATGCTACAAGTACCTTCTTTGCCATATTAAACATTTTTAACATGCCCAAAAATTTAATTCAGGTCTAGGAATTTCTTCTATGGTTCAATATCTTTCCATTAACTACTCCCGTGCTTTAATTTGATTCCAGAGTAAAACGTTATGGCTCTTCGAAGTTATTTAGGTCTTAAAATTTACCCTCCATTGTTTGTGTTGTAACTTTTTCAGAAAAGCTTCGTTTGACGAACGATTTACACCATTAGAAATCTCTCTCCAGGCTCTTTTATTTGAGCTATAGAGATAGAGTGTACCTTGGTAAAGTTTATTCTTATGGTTTTTGAGTATCTAAAAACGTTGTTAAGGGCCTCAAAAATGCGCTCCAAAAATATGACGTTCAAACAATATAAAATGTCGTGGAAATTCGTTGTTTTTCTGTTGTTGTTCACCATACAAACGATTTCGTGTGCATAAATTTCAACTTGTACACCCAAATTTAGCATGCGCAACATCAAAACAAGGCTATTCATTCTTCGCGCACCTATAACCATTGTGCATCACTTCTCTGTCACGCCAATAATTGGTGTGCACTACTTTTGTGTCACGTGCCAATATCCACCGCGCACAATATTGGTTCTTCCACTAAAACCTGTTGCGCACAATGTTTTTGTGTCGCACGCCATTTTTTTTTGCACACTAATATTCTGCACACATTTCACTCTACGCGTTGCACCATGCCAAATTTTAGTATGCCCCCACCGCGCACCAATACTCTACGCGCACCATTAACTAAATTGTCGCGCAACAACATATACCCACATTGCGCGTGCACCAACAAAATTTATCTGTGCTCTGCCAATACTGTGCACACCACACACAGCATTATTATGTTTGTGCACACCGCATTCTAGTATTATGCATGTGCCACTCAATCCGCTCCGCGCAATGCTAAATTTAGCGCGTGCACTTGCATGCCAATATTTTTCTGCACAGTGCCCAATTTTAGCGCGCGCACCTGCACGCCAATATTTTTTCATGCAGTGCCAAATTTTAGCGTGTGCGCTTGCATGCCAACATTTTTTGCGCGGCACCAAATTTTAGCGCACGTGCCCTTACACTGATATTTTTCAACGCGGTGCCAAGTTTTAGCGCGTGCACTATCATGCCAATATTTTTCTGCGCAACGCCAAATTTTAGCGCGCGCACCCCGCATGCCAATATTTATCCACATATCACATGTTTTTCACTATGCATCATTCATTTGTAGTGTTCCCACCTACACACATTGATTTTAATGTGCATCAATTCTTCGTGAATTCCGCTGCCGAAATTGGGGTTTTTCATAACTTTTTCCCCAATTTTTACCATAGACATTCTACAACTATGAAATTTGTTCAATTTCACCCCGATAAAACCAGATCAATCTTTGCAACAAAAAATCGTTGTGGTTTGACATTTCTGGAACGAATTTTTCCCACACTCAATTCACGAATTGAGAATTTTAATCAACTAATTTCACTCCATCTATCATGGCTTCACTGTAACTTCAAATTCGACCAATTCCAGGTCTGAATTTTCTAGAATAGATATTAAATCAAGAATATCTCACCACTTGGCCAAATTTCTCAATTTTCTCATGAATTTAACAACAAAAATTGGGGCTTTTCCCAATTCCACACAATTGATTCTAATTTTTACCATGGATTCTCTATAACTTGAGATTTGTCCACTTCAAAATCAATCCTCTATAAAATTTCTCTTCAACTCAACTTCCTCGACCCATCCAGGCTCAATGTTGAAAACTAAATCTATGATACCATATTGTAACATCCCCGACCACCCAGGTCGGGCCATGCTACTCCAGAAAACATTTCATTATTTGCTCAACATACTATAACATACCCAGCATCCAACTAAGATATGCCACATAAATTTTTTGAACTACATGCAATCAAAACATATACACATAAAATTCTTGTAGAAATTTATATATAAAACGTAAACAGACAAAAACATTATGTAAATGCACAGAGTCATACTGAAATAATAGTAAACATATACATGAAACATATAAAGGCAATACCCATAAATATAAAGACAGTTATAAACCACACGCATAGGATAAACCCATAAAAATAAACACATAAATAATAATGCAGCATGTAATTTATCACACAATTGACACTTATCTTGGTAAGAATATCACCAACTATGTGAAGACCTTCCACAAACCTCCCATCCTTAGACCACAATGATCATCACTCTCAGCAGTGATTCACCCCCAAGTTGGGACTAAACTCCACCCGGGTAAAGGGATTCCTAACTAGGATGATGTATCATAGACAACAAGAAATACTCTTTCATAGGTGCCAACTCAAACTAACAATCTATAGTCCCTCATTCCCCACATGCCTGTCCCACCATAGAAAGTGTGCCCCCTCTCTGCTCAATATTCCCTCGACTTCCCCACTTCCTTTCCGGGCTTCAACAACAAGTTGGACAGGAAGTCTCATAGCCTTGTAATTGCATATTATCACCTTCGGAAATCAATTCCCAACAATTCTCTCACCTTGAGATATTTCTCACGGGCCTGACAACCCGCCTCTTCAATATCCCATGAGCCTGACAACCCTCTTCTTCATTCCAACTCCCAAGCTAACCAGGTACACAAAAATGTATGGGTACAGATACAGG
Source organism: Picea sitchensis (assembly GCA_010110895.2). NCBI lineage: Eukaryota > Viridiplantae > Streptophyta > Pinopsida > Pinales > Pinaceae > Picea > Picea sitchensis. Next base: position 15,543 of record SNQJ01S0050392.1, on the reverse strand, counting down.
TTCAAGTGCAGTGATAGGAAGGTACGGAAGACAACTGACTAACTGAGTGAATGATCATGGAATGAATGAATGGATCACTGAATGATGGGAAAATGAGTCCAAACTATATGTATGCATGTTCCCAACTTGACTCTTTTCATGTTGGGAGCTACTTTGGCCCACTTGTCTTCATCCTTAGAACTTAGGATAAAATAATTATCCATACTTTATACTTTAAGGAATATTAATATAATATTCCTTTTCGGCTTAAGCTCCCTAGCTTAGCCCCTTTTCCTTAAATTTTAGCCTGCCCTTTCCCTAACTAGTGGAGTTTGATCCCCCATACTCTTTTATCATGGTCGGGTTGTGCTCAACAATGTATTTTATATTAATGATAAGACATATACAAAAATAATCTCACTAGCCTTTGACATCTAGGCTCTCTGACCTAATACAAAACATAATCCTCCTAGCTTATAATAATTGGCTCACCAGCCTATAAAACACAACATATACACAAAGGGTCCCTAGCCTCAAAATCATGCACACTTAATTTTCTATGTGCGGTATCCTGGAATGTGCACACTTCATCATTTTAGTGCACAGTACATGCACGCACTATACCATGAAAGGTGCATACAAAATTGATATCAAACAACTCACCAGCTTAAGTACATTTTCATTTTACATTTGAAATTGGGTTCAGCCTAGGGATATTACATCATCCCTCGAGTTGTCCAGTGGGGTTCCCACCACATCAAGTAGCTCAGTCTCTAAGGCGCTATCGACCTCATGCTCGCTCTGCGGGAGGCTCTGAACTGGAGCATCGGGACCCGGGCCCTCCCAGGGTAGATGCTCCCTTGGGTTCTTTCTCCTCTCTAATATGCATTGGATTCACCAGGGACACCTCCGAACTCTCCTCATCATCATATATGGTTATCAAGTCAAACAAGGGATTTGGTACACTTTTTCTTCCTGATGCCCTCGCTACCTTAGGTTGGGTTGAAATTTCCCCTGGTGATCTAATCTGTGGTGATGGAACTTCAAGGTTTTCTGACCCGGTGATTTCTTCAAGTTGCATCGGCTCTAGGCCACTTGGTTCTCCTTAGATTTTGATTGGATCATTAGTGGGAATCCTCGTCATTTCTATCAGATCAGGGTCATTTTTCAATTGATCAATGATTCCCTATGCCCCTTCAGGCAAGAGTAATCCCCTTCTATATGCCTATGTGGTCTCTGTCTCTCTGATTTCTTCCCTGGCTCTGAGGGCCTCTTCAGACGAATTATCTATGGTTTCTACCTATTCATCCATCCTCATGGCCTTGAACCTGGTCATACTTGGGTTGGCTATTCTCTGTACTACCTCATCCCAGTCCTGGGAACACTCTGTGAAAATTCCATTCTCAAAATTATCATGAGTGTATGGCCAACAGGATGATACCTGTGAAGCATGTTCGAGGAAGAGGACTTAAGGGTCATGCTTGTGGAATCAAACTTTCAGGAACCTGAATTCAAGTTGGCTCAGCCCTTATTGTTTTCCTTGAGTAGTTTCCTTTACCAAATAAAACCCCACATGGAAATTGTAGGGTATGAAAGCTCGCTTCTTGTCCTTGACTAGTGTGGCATTATAGCCCTGTAGGATAGTCTAATAGAATATTTCTCCCACAATGACCTGGTCTGGGACAGGAGAAGGTAGGAGATGTGGTGATATGGTGACCTCGAACACCATGATATAGGTTGAGCATTCATATAAATACAAGTGGCCTACCTTTTCTACTATTTTCTTGTCTGTTGCAGATAATCTTGGGCATTCCTTCTTAAAAATAATAAAATGAATATGAGTGATGAATTCATCACAAATCAATGCGTAGGATTTTTTTTACCTATTCTCCCAGAGTATGATGAAATAAATGTGAACAGGGAGCTCCACAACATGCCATCTTAGATTCATGTTGACGAAGAAATTTCTCACACAGATAACATCGAGCAAGTATGAGTCCATGTGGAAAGTGGGTGCTTCCCCTTCTTTCGGTGTCTAAGCCTTCTGTACACAGATGCTCAATTGTTTAGAAATTATTGCTCCCCAGTTGAAGCTACTTCCAAAAATTGCCACCGTGTATGCCAAGGGCATCCATGCTTCTAAAAACTTGGAGCAGTCCTTCTCTCCATACAGTCGGCAGATGAGAGCCATCAAATAGATGAATGGCTCCCTCAAGTTAATCATCCCATACCAACCATTTCTCCATTTGGTAAACTTCTTGTCTTCCTTCCACCATGAGGCCATCAGTCGGCTAGTGTCGTGGAATTCATATAACTTCACCATGAAGTCTGTGTTTAGTCTCTCCTCAGGGTCCCTGAGCTTGTAGTATTTATGAACTTTTGTTGGGAGGAAAAATCCGACACACTTGCCATTATCATCATTGATAAATCACTTTTTCCCATCTGTATGGTCGATTATCCATTTCAAAGCCTCTATGCAAGGGAAAACTGGGGTTTTGCTGGCCACCATGTGTAAATATGACTGTTGGATGTTCGGGAAAACCTGGTCATCAAGCACCCTTATATACAGTTCGTTGTGTGGGATACACTCTGGGTATTCTTCCCAGCCGATTCTGTTGAAAATTTCCCCCCGCTGTGGGAGAATTACTTTGGATCCGGTGCTTTATTTTGTATCACCAAAGAACGAAGGCTAGACAAAAGGTTTCTTTGTTGATGTATTAATGGCCATCTCCTCCATGGGAGCGTACTCCAACTTCCTCATAGTCCCCGGAGAAGAACCTTCACCTGATTCATCTTCTTTTAGCTTGGGTGCTCTCAGCAAGCGTCTAGTGGTTGGTTTTCTCGGCGGAATCTTACCTGCAACTAGAACATAGTTTAGAGACTATGCAAAAAAATCAGATGCATATATAAATCATGACCTCTGAATTTGTCAAACTTGAATAGATACCTTTGCATCTTGTTTAACCTGCTTTTGATAATCTGAGGATCAACATTGTCTTGATATTCTTTCTTTTCTCCTTCGAATGCTCTGGAATTCGAACTTGTGTGCATAATGAATTTGTTCAAAACTATTCTAGAGATGTAAACTGGGATGAACTTACCTTATTGCATCATCCGTTCAATTTGGGTTATGACTGTAATCTCATTAAATCTGTTGCCATATCTTCAAAGATGTTTAAAATTAAATCCAGCATGGGCTGACGGTGCAAGTGCGGGTTATAATGTGTCTTATCGATGGTTTCAAATTGTGTTTGTTCAATCGATGCATGAGGTAGTGACAAATGAGAGATGAAGCATTAACTGGTTTATTAAATCTCATAATCCGATCGTATCTTATACCAAAAACATCCCATCATTTTGCTCGTCTAGTTGGTGAGTCGGGGGTCGGGATTCTACTTCAAACACTTTTCGTTGATATCTTATTGAAAAATATTCGATGTCGATTGATCTTGTCGTACAGAGATGACATGGAAAAATTGACTAGTAGACATGACTAGGACCCAGGGAACCTTAATATGACTCGAGATGATACTAGGTCGTATGATGCCCTTACGTGATAAAGAAACGTGGCATTTGACACCAGTGACTTCATTTGGTCGTGTTAGTCAGAATCAGAAAGTTATTTAAGCTATACATTCTAGAACCCACTCCTATCTTGCCGACAATGAAAAGTATCAAGGATCGACGATTGGCGATAAACCTATCCAAGTGCTCTCGGATCGACTCTCTCAAAAACATCTCGATGCCGAAAGTGCATCGCGGATTGGCAATCGACGAAATGTTTGTCGCAGACAAAATGATTGTTTTAACCTTTCTATATTTCCTCGGCCCCAATAAAGTGCATCGGGAATCAGCTATCGGGGATTTCCTTACGTCCTTTGTCAATGTCTATCCTTCCCGTATTTTTTCGATGCTGAAAGGGATTGGATATCTCTTGAAACTTAGTGTGAATAACTTACACAAACTAACTCCACCTTATACTGATACCGATGGGAATCAGTGCTCGACAACTATTGTAATTGTGTGGTCCCTTTACGTGCTTGAATTATTTATGATGTCGAACCTAAGCGCTTTAGGTGTAGTGTTAGTTGTTGATTCTTAAATCGGGTGTCAAGTTATTTTAGACATGAGGTTTCACAAGTTCAAAAAAGATTGACTTGATGATAAGAGTCATGAAAACAAAACAAATGTAAACCATTCACCAAAGTGAAATCGATTTATACAGTGAAGAAAACAAGTGGTAGCCAAAAAGTGATAAAATTTCATAAGGATTTTACGATGTGTTGAGCGCTCAACAGAATGTAATCTGACAAAAATAAGAGCACTCTTCAACTTGATGAAAATGTATGGTGACACATGGAATTGGTATGACTAGGAGACAAGAACATTACCCAACTGTAAGATGAGACGCAAACATGTGCCATGTTCAAGGGTGACAATAGCGGACATAAAGGATTAAAAAATACTTGACCCACTTCCTTCAAATTTTCCCCCATCTAGATAGATGAGTACCCATTTATTTTTTAATGATCTTGAGGAGGATAAAAAATTCTCGCTATAGATCATCCTTCATATGAGTCCCTCAACATATGTTTAACGAACCTAAGGAAGGAGGGGTTTGGTCCCAAATGGGTCCTGGAGATTTGACTCACATAGGTCCTTTGATGCATAGTTTTACGAGACCAAAGAAGGTAAACTTGGTGTTTTTTCATGTTTAGAGAATCTGAAAAGAACTTAAAGGCGACTCCATGGATGAATTTTTCGTAAATTTAGTCTCCCAAGCCCAAAAAAAGTGTAAAGCAATATAGGGGAGGACTCTGTTAATCATGCTTGATTAGAGTGTTCATTTTTCGTAATTAGTCTCACAAGGCTAAAAAAGAGATAAAATACCACTCAAAATATACCCTTTCAAACCTTTTAACGAGTGTGAAAGGAAGCAAGATCACTCGACAATCTTTTCATGTTTAGATATTCTGAAAAGAGATTAAAGGAAACTACAAAGAGTTCATTTTTCATATAGATTTTACGAGTCTGAAAAAGAGATAAAAGTGTACTCGGTACTCTATTCTCACATATTTATGAGTCTGAAAAGAGATAAAAGTGTACTCTGTACTCTATTCTAATGTTTTTAAGAGTATGACAAAGAACAAAGACTAATCTTGGTAACTTATTATCATGTATTTACGAGCATGAGAAAGAAAAAAGAATAAGCTCGTTCTAGAAAAGGCTATTACGTTATGATGGGAATGACCCTCAAATGAGGATCACTCCTAGAAGTGTGTCTCTATAGAGGTAGTTTTCCCCCAATTTCTTTGGAAAAATATAACGTTTTTTTTTCCAGCATGATGTCCAGAGGCTGGAGACCTACCCCCAAGTGTTGTTTCCTTTAGTGACTCTTCTTCTTTTTTTGTTTAGGTGTCTGGTTACTAATGGAAACATTTTCACTAGGTTGAGGAAAGAAGGTTCAAGTACTCCATCTAGAGTGAGACTCTATTGTAATGGAGAGGGGTCCATTTCATTTTTAAATGATGTTGACAGAGACAATGAACTATGCTCATTAGTGTATATTTCATTTTTTAATGATCTTGGTACAGGAAAATAACTATTCTCGATGAGACTAGGTACTCCCAAAGGATTATATAATTCTAAGGATTTCCGCACCTGAGTCGAAATAATACTTAACGTGGTAACCCTTGGGATGGTGGGAATTTTCAAGAGAATAACCATTATGGGCACATAATCCTTAGGAAGACCTGCTCCTACTTTTAGAAAAGGGATATTATTCATTGTAGGATTGTGGTGATTTGGAGTGTTATACTCAAGTTGGTCAAAAATGATAATTTTTCCATCATAGGGAAATCATAATATATGAAACATTGAAGATGCAACAACAATCATCGCATAAAACCAACTATGACCAAGTAACAAATTATAATCCAGGGGCATGTCGACCACTTCGATGTCGACCAAAAAGTTCTTACCCTTCAACGTCACAACAAAATATTGCAAGAGTTCGTGAGGTTGGAAACCACATCCATCAAACTCTTTTAAGGTGGTAGGGGACAGGGTAAGTGTAGGGGAACAAAGGGTTCTCCAAAAAGGAAAATACATGACACAGGTGGAGGCTCTCTCATCCAAAATAGTGCGATGGATGTTCTTTCCACCAATCAAAACTTGGATTTGGAATGCTAAGTGGTGGGATACCCTCTCATGTATAAATTACATATTAAAATTAATCATATTCGAATGGAAAGGGGTTTGATCGCCCGGAGGAGTGTCATAAGTATTATCTTGAGTCCCGATATTAACCATATTAAACATGTACAGATCAGAGGCACTTGTGGAAGAATCCTCTTGGTTAGAATGACCCAGGTCGCCTCTTAGCGGAGGGACAAGTTTTTGTGCATCCAAATGTTGTTGATGAAGAATTTGGGAGGAACCCTTAAAAAATTTAGTGACAACCTCATGATGAAGGAATACTTTCGTGTAGTGGTCTTCCTCACAAATCATACAAGGAAATGTAGGCTTCCTAGTCGGTTGAGTGTCAACGGTCTTAGGATTATCCTACTCGTTAGAAGGTTTCTTGGATTTACATTTGTTTTTCTTCTTACCTCCTAGTTTCTGAGATGAAGTGTATTGAACCGCATTCAGCTTGGAGGTTTGATCAGGTACAAAATTAGTTGTGGTGTTTGGAATGGAACTTGGTTTTGGAGAAGGTATTGACGTATCGTTCAACGTATGAGGAGAATTAGGGATCAGTATTGGTTATGTGTTATATTCTTTGCAGGAGTAGTTTCAAGGGGGGAGCTAGGCCCCCCCTTGGAGGGTGTAGGGGGGTGAAGCGCCCCCGAAATATTTTTTTCTGCCTTGGGAAACATGTCACATTATTTAGGTGGTTTTTTGGCACATGGTTTTTTGTCGATGGTTTTCTATTTCCAGTTAAGGAATTAGGGTTGTTGACTAATCCAGGTCATTGGGTTAGGTTTTTGGATGTCATTGGATCCTATATGTATATTGTATTGTAAAAAATGTATCATGATGAATGAATATAGAATATGTTGGTTTTCCCGGTTTGGGTTTCCAGGGGAAAAATCTCTGTGTAATGTTTGTATTTTCCATTGTATCTTTTCTGTTCTTTTACTCAAAATTTGTTTCCAGTAAATATTGTACAAGGTTAAAATCTACAATTAGGTCGTAAAGTGTGTCAGACTAGGAGTAAACCAAGTCCAAATATTGTGCACGACTAATCTCTTGATCCTCAGTAATAATGTTTCCCATAGAAACATCACGAGCAATGGAGGCAAGAGAGACTTTGTAATCCAACTATGAGGATTTGGTCTGGAATTGGAACCTTAATCAACCGTCTTCATCTCCACTCATGAATATGATCAGATATGTGGGTGGAAGAGGAGTGTCAGAGAGAGGTCAAAAGTTTTGTACCAGTATCGTACCATATAGGTAACTTAAAATGTGTCAGGAAAGCCATGGAAAGAGAGTTAAAGTTGATAAAAGAGTTATGCGAAATTTCAATGTACCATTTTGTTTCCACACCTGTAAGTGTTCTCTGAAAAAGTATAAGACAAATGGAATCATCCAATCAAAGAATTAGAAGAACACCATAAGTGGAAAGTCATAAAATGATTGTTAGTATAATCCTAAGGTTTTTCGTTGAATTTCAGAATGTCAGATGGTAATTTGGCAGGGATAGCGGGCCAAAACGGGGCATGAAGAATGGGATTGTTTGTTAAATGTGACAGATCTAGAAGATATGACATAGCCAAGAATGGTAGTTTTTTATTATGATGTTGATATTGGTGATAACCATATTTCATGGGAACACCAGTATGACCATATCTAGGTTGAGGCGAGATGACAAAACTATATGTTCATCCCATGTACAATAGTTTTCTGGGTTGTCCACCTATATAAGGTGGTTGTCATGTTTTTCCACCCATGTACTGTGAAGGAGAGGATGGACCTCCTACATACTAAAATTGACCTGATCATCCCCTGATGTGATTTGGTTGGACTGATGGGCCTCCCGTATATTTTTATTGAAGGGATTGTTGCATTGGAATCATAGGGTTGATGGATTGAGAGGGCATAGTTCCTTAAGGAGGAATTCACATTGGATTGGGTTGAGCCCACAAAGGATTTTCAACTCATTGATATGGATTTCTAAGATACATGCTAGTGGTAGAAGGGATAGAAGGACTTGCATGAATGGATTTCCCCCAATAATGTTGATATTTCAACCATGTAGGTTTCCCCCTAGTAAAATTTTTCCCTGCAATTGAAGGTTTCCCCCCAGCTGAAGGTTGGACTCCCATTGAATAGTGTCCTCCAATGTAGGGATTAATAATCTATGATGTGTGATATGGAGGTTGAGTAACTTGTGTAAACACAGTTATGTGAATGACTTGATTGCTGGCCATTTGAACTATGGGACAACGAAGTATGGGACGACCAAGTAAGGCACTTGGTGTGTGCATGTATAGAAATAGTGAAGCATGAATATTACCTGAATTATGTGTGAAAGGAGATGAATGTGAAAGTGGTTGAGTCGGGGTTACCTGGGTCAACGAGATTTTCAACAAAGATTAATCACCAATAGTATCAACTATGGGAATTGTGGAAAAAGATGAATTCCCAAGTCCTTCAGGAAAACCAAAAATCAGTGGGTTCATGCCAAATGATGGTGTAGTGTTTGAACCATGCGGTAAATAGTAAAAAAAAAGGCATGATCATATCTTGTAGATGGTGGATCAGTGAGTGGTAGGTTGAGTGGATCATTAAAAATTGGATTCACGTAATATTCAAGGCTTTATATGAAAGTTTTGACTAGTTCTTCAACGTGTTGGCCACTTCCAAGAGTGACTCTCTTAGTTTCATATGTGTGATATATGATCACTGCTTCATAAGAAAAAATGATTTGAGGTTCATGAGTGTCAGTTTCCATACCTTGTATACTGTGAAATCTCTGATCCTAAGGCTGACTATGAAATTCAAAGAAACACACTCCTATGAAGCCTAAAATCAATCAACCAAGCAACAACATATTTAAGGATCTTCTGAATATGGGATATAAAGCCTCAAATGAAGAAGTGAGAAGTAGTTACCCTGAACTCCACATAAAAACCCTTCTCGGTGCAAGCAACCCCCTTTTTCATGGGATCAACCTCCAAGGGTACTAAGAGTGTGATACGACGTCTACCTCAAGTACCATGGGAATCCACCCACGGTCACCTCTATAGGTACCTAGGAAAATCCACTAAGGTTACCAACTTTAAGTCAGCCTTCGGGAGGGTACAGTCGATATTTCAGACCGAACAGATGGGAAGGATATAAAAGTCCAAAGTTCTTCAAGAGAACTGAAGAAAAGTGGACCGGTAGGACTCCAAATGACCCCGAACGGATTCGGAATTCACGAAGCCGCGAGATCAAATGAAACCAGTGGTTTCTCAAGAACAATCCCCAATATAATATCTATCCACTATGATTGGTTAAGATTTGGAGGGGTAATATTCATTGCTCTCCCACACACGACCTCATGTTTATCCCCTGTGTGAGAGAGAGTTCCCAACTACGCTTATACAAAATTTGGATTTATATGTTCTTTATTGCTATACAGTATTTTTAGTAGTCTTGGACAATTTACTCACTTCACCTAGTCCAAATACCCTTATCCTATGCTATTGTTGGTGTGTTAAAACCCAAAAAAAATCTTTTTGATTTTACTAGTGACTCAGTGAGTGGTTGATTTTAAATGGATTTTAACTCAAAGGGGTCATGGAGATGAAACTGATGATGTGTAAGAGACTAAAATCTAATAGAATGCAAAAGAATGATATGTAATTATTTATTTCGATGAATTCGATGTATGGGAAGGAGAAGAGTTATATTCTTCTTAATACACGAAAGCACTCAAAACAATGCAAATTTCAATTTCTAGGATCAATACAATGTCAAACTACCAAGCAAATGTTTCTGAAAATCGAAATGAACATGCAAAACTAGATATTTTTCCAAAGCATGAACCAAAACAACTTTCCTAATGAATGCAAAATTTCTTCGTTTTATTAACTATGCAAACTTTTTTCTTCTTAGCTTTCAAATGAAAGATATCTAAGTTTAATACAAAGAACTATGAGGAAAAAAAAAAATCAAACAAAGCACACTCGAAGTAATGAGAACTAAAAGAAAGCAAGTAGGGGATAACATGTTCAATCAAGAACTCAATGATGTACAAGAGAAAGAAGACAAACACTCGCAAAAATCCTCAAACGATGAGCAACAAGAAACATAAATCAAGCTAAGTTGTCATAAGATTCCTAATCATCCAGAAAAGAGAGATGTTTAAAATTAAGACAAGAAGGCTCAATACCAAGCAACCTTTGCAAAGCCTAGTTGATGAACAGTCCTAAACAACCAAGCAATCTAAAAGCTTTATGATATGAAGATCAGACAAACTCAAAGGAAGAAAGAACCAAGGGATCCTGTTAATCCAAGGGGACTACAACTAAGAGAAAAATTGCAAACTCAAAGGATAAACATAAACGAATGATAAATTTCAAACTCTCAACAAAAAAAAGTCAAAGATAATCAAGGGTCTCTAAGAAAAAATCCCCTTGATATCAGACTGAGAAAAAGCAAGCAAAAAGGGGAAGAAAACTCTAGAAAATATTATCAGTGATCTTGTTTCTAAAGGGACAGAGCACACCAGCGCTCTGGTATACACTACATGGGGGATTTGATCAGACATTGGCACCCTGGTGTACACAGTAGATGAGCACTACCCTTCCCAAAAACTCAAAAATAAAGATAAAAACTCAGAAAACTTAGCCAATGAATCTGTCATATCTTCAATGAGGAAGAGAGAAAGGGGAGTAGATCAGAAACAAACAACAAACAAGATCTAAAGGTGGGTAAAATATTTATAGATTCCAAGGAAAGACTAGTCAAAGTCCTTCCCCAATGGAGTTGCCAATTTATGTTATGGAATGTAATATCCCCAGCCACCTACTGCTGGGATATGACACATAAAAATTTTGAACTATATATAAAATTAAAGCATACAAATATTTTGAAAATACACAAATTCATACAGAATAATAATAGAAATATATATGCATCATACACAGGAAAAACCCATAAAAACAAATGCATAAACAATGATGCAACACATAATTTAACACACAATTGACACTTATCTTTGATAAATAGATCACCAATTGTGTGCAAACCTTCCACGTTTCTCCCAGCCATACACCACATTTCTCGTAATCTCAATAGTGGTTCACCCCTAAGTTGGGGCTAAACTCTACAAGGAAAAAGGGAATATTAAGCCATTCTAAGGTCTGACAAGAAGCATAATTACTCAGTCCAAGGTTCCCAACTGTTGAAACTACTACAGTCTCTCATTACCCACATGCTTGTCCCACCCCAGGAAGTGTTCCCATTATATTCTTAACACTCATTTGACTACCCCACTTCCCTTTCAGGGCTTCAACAATAGGCTAGAAAGGAAGTCTCAAAGCCCTGTAGCCATTTCCCAGTGCACCAGAGAAAAATTTTGAGTAGCTTCTCGCCTAGAGAAACTACCCACGAGCCTGAAAACCCACTTCTTCGACATACGAATTCTCTGACCTGGAGAGAATTCCTACGGGCCTAAAAACTCGCTTCCTCGACAATGGGCCTAACAATCCTCCTTTTTAGCCTGCAGTAAAACCATGTTTCTATTTTTCCACATCACCAAGCTTCTCAAGTACATTTATGGTGATGGCAACAACAAAGTTCAGATGGTAGGAAAAATTGTGTGAATCCTCCCGGAATGATGAAGGAAGAATGGAAAATGAACTAATTTCCCCCAAATATATGTGCATGTTCCCAACTTGACACTTTTCATGTTGGGAATTACATGTGCCCCTCACGTGGACCCCCCCACATGGTGATAAGTTCCCCCTTAGGGACTTAGGATAAAATGAATATCCCATACTTTATACTTTAGACTTTAGGAATATTAATAAAATATTCCTTTGGGATTAATCCCCCTTGGCTTAGCCCCTTTCCTAAACTATTAGCTCCCTTACCCCTTTCTAGTGGAGTTTATCCCCCAATCTCTTTTGTTTGGTCGATCTTCATGCAATGGTGTACTTAATTAATAATATGAGTATGATTTACAATTACAATATAATCATGATGGCCTTTAGCATCCAGGATCCCTAACCTAATAATCATATAAGCATTATATCCTATAATAACCTGGCTAACCAGCCTATAAAACAAAACATATATACAAAGTCTCCCTGGCCTTAAGATCGCACACTCAATCCAATGTGCGCAAAACTCTAGAATTTGTGCATGCTTCTTTTGGTATGATAATCCCGTGCACTGAACCAATGTGCACAGAATCGGACCAAAGACCATGTATCATCAACTCACTAGCTTATAAGCATATTTACGTTTACATTTACAATTGGGGTTCATCCTAGAGGTATTACATTCCCCTCCCCCTTTATTTATGCACTGTCCTCAGTGCATTATATACCATGTACAATTCAAAATTCCTCAAAAACATCCATGTGTTTGCTAATTCAGCTTGTTATCCACCCAATGATCTGCTTTCAAGCACAAATTCATGTATTCATACTGCAACTGGAATTCATTTTCTCTATTCCATAGAGTTGCTTCATGAAAGAATTCAACTCATTGTTCTTTTTGTCACACCCTCATTATGATAGGTACCATGCCATAAACATCCTTGAGTTGCAACTTCCTTGTTGTACTCACCCTTCTAGGATCATGTATCCCTTCACTGCTACACAGTCCCTCATTGATCCATCTTGCCAAGGTTTTCACCCAAAAGGAGAATGCCAACTTATTACTAGAACCCCACCAAGGTTCTACATTTATAGGGCGCTAGTGTTTTCAACAATAGTTTTTTTTTCCAAGCATGTCAACTATAATCAATATTAACTCACCTGTATCACCCACATATAGTTATTGTGAGAGAATATTATAAAAAAATCATTTTAGAGATTCAAAATTATTCCATAAAGGAAATCCATTGTTCCCTAAATATGAAGTTTTGTCTCGTAGTTTTCTTGGTTGTTGCAACAAAAGGTACTAATTTTTATCATGGCTTTCTGCAGTATCATAGTTGAGATCACTTTTCTTGCAATCTTTTCTAGCTTGCATTCTGCCAACAAATTATTAGTATGTCATGCACCATAAAATTCTATTGTAATACTTACAAAATCTCACAAGTAATTCCAAAATTGTCCACACTTAAAAATTTCCATCACCATCTATCAAGTAACTTATTAAATAGAATAAAATTACCACTCTATGCATATGCATGTTCACAATTAATATCAGTAAGTTCATTACTCTATTTTTTGAACAAAAAATTCCTATAGTCAATGCTCATGTGACTACTTGACTTGCAACTTTCCTGTTGCAATGTCTAACAACCCTTGAATTTCCTCAACTCCATGAGTTAGTAATAATTGTAACATTTCAACTGTTAGCATAATAATTTATATTAAATAACATGTATGCATGAACTCACAAAAATGGATTCAATAATGCACTCAAGTATAACAATCTATTATGCATAAGTGAAACTCTACCACTTACTATGCATGAGTGCAACTCTCAATGCATATCTATTCAATGCACCTTTGCATTGATTTTTCAGAATGCTCTATATCTAAGTCATGTATCTCACCATTGGTAAAATGGAAGTCTAGCCAATTCCTCGACACATTATCCATAAACTTCCTACCATCTTCTCAATTATTTGTATGTCTTCCTTTTCAACCAGAACACTACACCAAGAATATAATTATGTGGTGTTCATTAGTGTTATCCAAAAGGTTGCAATCCAAATATTATTTAGATGTAGGATGTTCATTGGATATTTATTTGGTACATATCTATTGACGGGCAAATTTGACATGTCGTCAACTGGAAGAATAGATATGGATCGGGGTTGTCTAATTAACCCAAGCCATTTGGTGTAATCTATTCTGACGGGTTTAATGGATCCGTTATCCAACTATAGTTCTAGAATAAAGAAAAGAAATAAACTACTTGATGCTAAAATTATAATAATATATATACTTTAATCTAATTATTTACAAATGTATTAAAAAAAAAAGTAAATATGAACATGTCATTTATGAAAAAAATAATTACAGGTTGCAAGTTTTACTGAAAGGCTTGCAAAATCAATATTTTGTAATCATTCTCAAAAGTAGATAAAGAAAGTGTTGGATTACTGAGAGGGGGGCGAATCAGTAATAACGTAATTATAATCCTTTTTCTCCAAATAATCCAAGTGTTATATCAATGTAGAATTATTATCCAATAATGAGAAATAAGA
>SNQJ01S0050391.1:98582-108910 GCA_010110895.2 Picea sitchensis | reverse complement strand
TCAAGAGAGAGTTGAACTCTCCATCCTTGCCCCTTCCTTCCACCCAAGAATATACGAGAGATAATAAAACTTCACATTAAATTATCACCATCAACCAACCATCACATAGAACCTGATAATGCTTCCTGAGACTTCTTCAATTTATACAACTATTCAATTATTGGAATACTCTGATCCTATAGATAATATTATTCAATTTATTTTCTGAAACTTCTCCAAGTTTCACTCCTTGAATCCTCCCCAAAAAGAAGTTATAGAGAGAATGGTAGACCTTGTTCAATTCTGGTTTATTCAGGAGACCGAACTTGCACAGAATGCCCCGCGCTCAATATTTAACATCAAATTCTGAAACTCATACACAAAAAACTACAGTCCGTACTATTTTCAATGCAGTTTGTCCCACTTCATTGGGATTCTCAATGAAGAAGTTATGACTTTTTTACCTGGAACACTTGTTTATTGACTAACTTCAGGACTGGTCACAAACCCTATCATCCACAGAGTGTATCTCCATAATTATAGCGAATAAAGAGATGAAATTTTTACCACATGTACCTTGATATGTCTTCTTAATACCAACGAAATTTCACCATCTAAATCGTTCTAGAAAAAAAGTTATAGCAAAAGTGGTAAGATGACCTGAAAATAACATACCTTAGAACACATCACCAAAACACTTCATCCTCCCTTGAAATATGACCTTCTTTACTTATGATTTCCTATGAAATTCGACTTGTGTATCAAATTAATGTATAATTGTATTTATTTATACCATTTATGCAACTTTCTTTTAACATTAGGTCCGACCTGACACTTTCTTATTTTGTAATTATTTTCTTTAATTATCTTTAGGGCCTACGAAATTTTACCACATGTACCTTTGATATGTCTTCTTTAATACCAATGAAATTTCACCATCTAAATCGTTCTAGAAAAAAAGTTATAGCAAAAGTGAAAGTGATGGATCTGAAAATAACAACATACCTGCAGAACACATCACCAAACACTTCCATCCCTCCCTCAGGTCAATATGACCTTCTTTACTTATGATTTCATGAAATTGGACTTGTGTATCAAATTAATGTATAATTGTATTTATTTATACCATTATGTAACTTTCTTTTAACAACATTAGAACCAATCTGGACACTTTCTCTTATTTGTGTAGGTCATTTCTTTAATTATCTTTAGGTCACATGTACTTCCTTCTTCAATTCACTTTGTCATCTTCAAAATTCATTTATCCCTGTGCTTGCCATGAGGATCCACGTGACGTGCCATTATTATACATCACTGGAAACAACATGATGTATACCATCCATCCATGGTGTTGTATCTATACGTGCATTTTCCTTCATGTCCAAATAATACCTTTCAATTTGGTGGTCCAAAACCCATGACTCAGGGTTGACATCAATGACAAATCCAGAGGGTAGTATAGGACCATGCCTGTGTACCCTGAAGTACTTCACTGGGATGACCGCCACTACTATCTTGAGCACCCGATAGTTATTTAGCAAAGAGGGAGGAGGTTTTGCTTAAAATTTCTTTAACTTAAGAAAAGCCTAATTATTAAAACCTTGGCCAAATCTAATAACACTATGGGCTTAATAATAAAGAGTGTAGATTGTCTTCATATCTTCATAATAGTTGTTCTTAACTCTTCTTTGTAATCTTGTTGATGATAATCTTGTGCAAATGTTGATGTAATTTGATGCTTTGATTTTTTATATCCTGCACACATTGAAAAAACACTTGGTTAGATTATTGTTGTGGTATATCATTGTTTTAACTTTGTAAATCTTGTAAGTAAATGTACATGATATTGTTTTATTGAGTTATTCTTTGTTATAAAGTTGTAACTTGTAATATTCTTGTAATAAACAACCCTTGAACATAGTTGACCCCTTGCCCAATTTCTAGGCACTAGTTTTAGTTGACCTAGGGAAAGGACTTGACTCTCATGCTAAAACCCTTGCATATTGCATGGTTGCCTTAGCATCTTAGGATTAGAATCCCCTCTAACCTTAACAAATTAAAACCAACTTCTAGAATCTAATTTAATTCATCTAGTAACTAAGGTCTACCCCCTTTGGCTTCCTTAGGAGTGAGCCTAGACGGAAGAGGTTTCAGTCAAAGTGACAGCGTGGGCTGTGAACTTAGGCATTGTGCCTCCAAGGACACACTAAGTGAGCTGAACTCAAGCTCACGTTTGCAAGTGTGTATAAGGACGACAACAAGACCTTTGGTAGAGCTAATTTTTTTCATGTTTTTCCCTAGCTAAGGTTTTAGAGGGTTTGTCTTGAACTTTTTGTGTTTTTAGAGTTTAATGCAAAACAAAAATTTCACCTCTTTGACTAGAGGTTTCCCAGATCTTAACCCTGTGAATTTTCAGCCTTGGAGCTGTTATGAAATATATAACAAAAGAATAGTGGAAAGTGAACAATAATCCTTAACAAGTCAATCTTCTAGGCAATCCAAGGGGAAAAGATACCAGAGTGACTTGATAAGTTTCAACCCTCTAGGGAAATCTTATCATTCATAAACCAGATATGAAAACTCACTTTTACAATGATAATAACAGCAGTAAAACAACCCTTAACTTCTTTAGTTATGATGTTAAATCACTTAACATAAGTGTCCTTTACTTATGTCAAATCAACAAGGCAGATATAGCTGTAAATAACAATTCATGAAGAACATAGATGGCTGAAAATCTAATCTGCAATTTACACAAGTATTGGATCGCTGGAAACTTCATTAATATGCACAAGATGAAGTTGTTGTACATACCATAGCCTTATCACAAGGCTAGTACAATCCACTAGCTCTCCAAAACCCTAGCTAGGGAAAACCAAGAAAAACCCTAGCTCTACCAAGGAACCCTGTTCCATTTAGGGCTCAACACCCTCCTCTGGAATGCCAAACTCTCCTCCAATTTAGGGTGTTCTCCAAGCAAGTAACCCTTCCATGTGGCCAACATATAGAATGTCACCAAGCTATCTAAAGATCTCCAATGTTGCAAGCAAGAATGTCATGCAAGCATCCATATGGGGTTTAGCAACCAATGAGTAAGCCATCTCCAATGTGCAAGTCCATCATAGATCAACCAAGGGGTTACCATACACTATGCACCCCACATCTCATTAAGCATCCCTAAACATGGTCTAAACACTTATTGAGTAGCCCCAAAAGCTAACACTCTCTCTTTACGAGGAAAATGTTTTCACCAACACCGGTAAACTCCCTCAACATCTTAAACTTTCCTTTGTCTAAGCGCTTCGTTCGTATATCAACAACCTATAACTTTGTAGGAATGTAGTCAAGGGATACAACACTCTTTTGTACCCTGTCTCTCATGTTATTGCACAAGTTGTAGGTTGGGTAAAACTTGACCCAACCACCAAATGGCGACAACTTAGAGAGCACCTACCCACTGTCACCTTAGGCAAATGTTTCCGTCACTTTAGAGGTGAGGTAGTCACCTCAAGGGGGGAATCCCGGTAACCCTAGGGGGGATTGAGACGGAAAATGTGATGTATGAATGGATGCCCCTAAGGGTCAAGATTCTAGATGGAAAAGGGAACTTGGTAATGAGTCTTGAGGGTCGTTTGAGGTTGCCAATGCTTTGAGTGACCTGGAAAGAGATAATACCTGCCCGAGACACAAGGAAAACCAAGTATACAATGCAATATATCCATAGGACAAGCAAGTTAAGCTTGCTGCCCCTAATAGCAGCTGTTAGTAACAGTATATATCAACAAATGAAATGGCACAATACGCTGCTATATAAGTGCTAGAAATCAAGTGAAAGATGCAAGAGATAAACTAGCTAAACACTAGTGAAACTCAAGATTTAAAGACCAAGACACTAGCATAAAAGGTAAGGCTGTTGTAAACACTTTCTACAGCAATATAAATCAACCTTATGGCTGTAACAAACAACTTATTACGGCAAGAAGATCAACCACTAAAACTTCCCCAAACTTTGCCAAAAAGTGCGCTAGGCCTAGTATTTTATGTGTGCAAACTTTGAGCAACTTTCAATGGTTGATTTAAGAGTTATTGAAGAAGTTAGATTATGTTTTCTGCAACCCTAATGGTTGACGATAAATGTTTGTAACAACAACAAGCAATACCCCTTTAGAGGGGATGCCCTATTGGCTTAGAGGTTCTCTAGGCACGAGAAACAAAACCCAAATTGCAAAAAGTTAATATGGCAAGAAATCACGTTTTCCCATGCACTATTTTGTTTCTCCAGTGCAAAAATATTCAGATTAGTGCCTTTAAAATTGAGTGAATGGGGTCTTTAAAGCACAAGTTAGGTCAACAACAACCCTAGGGGTGTAAATCCTCTTACTCCCTAGGGTATGCCAACCAACTTAGGGTAAATAAAGGAGGGTATACACACTCGTATTCCTCCTAACAACCCTTACTCAAGAAAAAACTTATAACCTTAACAATAAGATGAAGCGAATATGGAGGGTGTATCCAACATACTCCTCCCTCGGGTTTCCACCAACAATAACCAAAATAAGCAAGAAAGAAATAGCACATGCAGATTTTTCCTTACCTAATCCAAGAAATGAGATATCAAACCCTAGTTTACCATGCAAAATTCATCCAATAGTCAAGAGAGTAAGTCTTCAGGGGGTGTGCACCACTCCTCATCCATTCACCAAGAGACATTCACCAAAAGACATTCCACAAGAGAGAAACACCATAATCACCAAGAGTAGCGAAAATTTCAGCCAAATACTAATCACAATGGGAGAGTTATGTTATGAAATGAGATTTACATGATCTCTATTTATACAAAATGTCTAACACATAGTTTGTCCACTTAGCAAGGGTAAAACATAAGATAAGGGGTCAACAACCCTTATCTTACCCCTTGCATCAAATAATAATATTTAATTGTCACTTTAACACAAAAGAAACCCTAAAACAAGATGACGTCACCCCTTTAGGGGATGTTTTGGCACTTGAGCAAATTGTTGGAGGAAAGATGGAAGTCGTTGGGGCTCTTTGAGCCTCCTCATCACATGCTAAGTCTTCTCCATGCCTCATCTGGTGAAAATCTGCCAAGTGTCAATGTGTACTTCCATCACCACCAAATCCTAGCCCCCTCATGACGTCAACCCTCAAGGAGGTGATGTTTTTCCTCTCCTAGGCAAGTCGTTTGGGTGGTAGGGGCTAGGTTAGGTCCGTCATGATGTCTTCTAAGCCTCCAAAGGCACGTCTCTATCATTCGAAATGCGGGCCCTATGAATCCATCCGGTGGGCTTCTTGCCCCATGGAAGCCCAAGCTAGGCTTGTTCTCCCAAAATTGGCCACCAAGCAAGGTCCTGCAAAACAAAAGGGTATGCCCTCCAAAGATCTCAAGTCAAAGATATCATGACAAGTATAAACCACGTCTAATAAGCAAGGCACCTAAACATGTGCATCAAAACTACCTCATCAAATTAAAAAAATGCTGAAAACCCTATACAATTGACCAAGTTTAAGTATGGGAGGGGTGTCATAGGAGTCCTATTGGGTAGACCAAATCCCTCAAGTAGGGGATGCTCCCAAGGATGGCCTTTCAAGGTTATTTATGGGTGATGAGGTGGAAGGGGTTTAGACTTCATAGGTCGATAAGTTTCATGACGTACAAGGGCTCGTATTATCTCATTCATGGGTAGCTTTGTAGAGGGTGTGTGGCACCTTCGTTTGCGATGCACTTTTTCCAAGTCCATATTCTTGCCATTCTTTGTTTCTTTCATGTTTTAAGGAACGAGTTGAAGGTCACTGTCCTGGCGTGGTGTCCAGATAATGACAGTGCCACTCACAAATACCTCGTGGAAATGAAAAGGCTGGCTCGTGATGAGACCCCCTTTCTCTCAGTGGTGTAATTGAGAGCCACTACCTTGGCTTGGTGACCAAATGATGGTAATGTCATACCGCTAAATACCCATGATCATGATAGGCCGGCTCGTGATGAGACCTCCCATCCTCCAACTAACCCCTTAAGCATTCATTATCATTTATTTTTGTAGGTCCCCCTTTTCTTACAGAGAAGCATTTCATTGCTTTCTCAGGGGATCCTTGGGCGAAGCATTTGGAAGGTTTATATCTAGGGTTTTATCTTTTTAGCCAACAACAATCCCTCTAGGCCTTTAGCCCCTTCTTCCCATGAAATGAGGTACATGCCCTTCTTGGGTCACTAAAGTGAAAGGGCCTAGAAGAGGACAATATGATGGGAGTGTAATGAGCGGAAAGTGGTAAGTATGGTCGGGAATGGTATGATAACCCCTTAAGGGACCCCTAGTCACAAACCTTCCACAAAGGTTGGCCACTTTCTAGGAAATCAAAAGGCATAATGTCCAAGCAAGCGTTCTATAATCAAAAGTAGCTCAAATACAACATGTTTAAATGCCTTAAATATTAGGGTGATTACTTGCCACAATACTTGACTTGTACTGTATGGAGCAAAACCCATCTGCCTTCCAGAAGCTAACTGGTGTGGTGGATGCGCTGACAATGGATTAGAATGTGGTGATAGAGTGGGCTTCCGTATGTGCAAGTTGACATTGCCGGTCATGTAGTCTCTTGACCCTCCATATCTGCAACCCGAGGGCCTCGAGACACAATCTCCTTAGTTATCCCACAAAATGGGGATAGCATCTCAGTAAATGATACTAACTATTAATATGTTTGGAGTGGTCATTATTATCATACGAACTTGCACTTATTGAGCTAAAGTTCGAAAACTCAATGCAATCCTGCATAACTGAGAGGGAAGGCCACTATCACCTCACCAACCCTCTTTCACTTCAGGCCAACTCTCCTCCAACTCAAGGGGGTTTCCTTGGATTAAGATTGCTAGAACTTAGGGCAAGGAAGCTCAAGACGACGTGGAGAGTGAAGTCCAGGAAAAATGGTTTTGGGTAGCTTTAGAGTATGAAAATGATAAGAGGATTGGAGATTAGTGTCTTTTCATTGGGCAATAGAGTCAATCAGTTTCAATGGAGGACATAACAAAGAAAACTCTAGGATTGACCCTATGGGGATGTACCCTCACAACCGCTAGGTATGATCCTATAGGAAAATGAGTTAGGGGGATGTACCCTCACAATCCCTAATGTCGTCCTATGTTTTCCTTGATTTCTAGCACATGATCAAAAGGAAAACTAGGTCAAGCCTCAGGGGGATAAACAATCTTAATCCCTAGGACTAGAAACTAGCCAAGACAAGGTCTAGTGGGATAAACAATCTTAATCCCTAGGCTAGGTCTTAGATGCTTCAACAAAGTTCAAGATGAATGAAGTAAGGGAAGGGGATAAACAATCTTAATCCTTCCTTAGGGTTGCAGTTCCATCACAGTGTATGTGCTCATAGATTGTCCATCCTCCATGATTGGATGGAATTTGCATATGTTCCTGCGACTCATAAACAGTGCCAAAAGATCATACCAACAACATCATTACTGTTCATTCTTACATCTGCATAGGCTGAATATAGGTAGCCATCATCCCGTCCACTTGGAGAACCATGATCCATAGTAAAATGTTGGTAAATTTCACCATCTGATCGTTCATGCCAACAAATATATACTTTGAAAATCCGAGATATTGTTTTTAGAAGTGCACCATGATAGCAATAGTGACATCAATGGCAGAGGATGTCTCTCTCATTGTTGTAGCGTGTTATCACAGGATTTGTACTTGTGCAAATCCCTCCATAAGATCTCGATTCCCCAAATCTTGTGTAACTATAAAAGAAACTACCATTGTCACCTAAGTAGAATCTTCCCTTGTTTTAGTGATGGAATAGGTCCACCACAAGGGAGGCTTACTTGGTGACCTCAAGGGGTTGAATAGCAAGAAATGGCCAAGCCTACCGCCCCCTATCTTGATCACATATTAGTTAGGTCTAGGTCTAGGAAGGAAAAGAGAAGTTGCAAGGTAATTGTCGTACCTATCCGGAACAATAAACAATTTGTAGTATATGTTGACAATTACCAAGCTAAAGCATGCAATAATGACCTCTTTAGACACTAGACAAGTAAAATTGCTATGGCTGTTGCAAATTACAGCAGTGAACAATTATATGACAGCAATAAAAAATTTGCAACAGCAGCAAGAAATAGTCCTCAAAAACATAACAATTGATCACGAAAGGTAAGCATTAAACCAATGGATTATTATCCAATTGCTAGAGGTAGTTTCTGAACAAGTTAAGCCACTTTTAGATAGGTGTATGCAGCAATCTAATGTATTTTTTAGTGGCTGTAGCAAACTTTTATAACAGCAGCAAGAAATATCAAAGTTTGCTAAAGTTAGGGTTAGTAAAGTTAGTAGGATGTTTAAGAGATTGAGAAGAGTGATTTTAACAACTACGATAGCCACAATAACACTCCTAGATCAGTGTCGTTGTCCTTTTAGGGCCTATGGAGTCTCAAATGCATTAAACTTGAAGATTGGTCTAGGTGAAACAAAAAAGGTAGAGTCTAAACCCTAAGGTGCAAGCATGTTTGGGCCTCTTAGGCTTTAGACTTTGAGGAAGAAGGTACCTAGGGTGCAAGCATGTTTGGGCCCTATGTGCCATTTTTCCCTTCTTGTAGTTTCACTTAGGTCAAGGATCAAATGTCTAGGGTTAAAACTTAAATTTGTAAAGCGCACACACTTTTGGGCCTTAGGCTTTTAACCCTAGCAAGGATGCTTCACAAACTTGGACAAATAACACTTTGTGAGTGTTAGAATTAGGGCAGTAAAGCAGAACAGAAGTGTCTTTTTAAAATTTCAGTGAGAATAACAACTAGATCTTATATTCAGAAAACAAATCTATACTGCTAGAACAGAGAAAGCAAACATGTGTGCTCAGATCTAAGATAGTTTAGATATTTAGTTAAAGAGTAGATCTAGAATAAACATTAAATCTGATCTATAAAGCTGGTGTAATTCTTATACAGATCTAAACCCAAAATAAAACACAATCTGATCATGAACAGTAATCCAAACTTCAGAAACAAGGTGTAAGAACCAAACTCATAATTTCCAGATCTGAACAAGTAACTGATCTAATTTCTGCGAGTAGTTAGACAGTAGAAAAACTTCAGAAAACAAATGACAATTTATAGATCTGACTGTAAAGACTTACCTGGAACCTTACCTCAAAAATCTGAAGGAGAGCAGCCACACATAGGTAATGTAGATCACTGAAATATGCTCAGAAAAAGTCCAGCTCGTAGATCTACCATATAGGTTAGATCACTTGCCAAGAGATGAATGAATTTTCTTGCCACCAAGGAAATAGGTCCACAAGGACTTCACACAGACATTTCTAAAGTCAAACCCTAACACAAACAAAAAGTTTTAATCAACCAAACCCTCACACAGAAATTCTGTGGATAAACCCTCACATAGAAAATTCTGTGGACAAAACCCTCACACAGAAAATTGGTAGCTTAAGGGAGGCCGTGGCTCAAGGCAATCACAAAAACCTTAAGGTTGAAACCACCACAGCAAATAGACAAGGGCCGCACTACACAGCCACACCACAACAGTAGATAAGGGGGGCCGCACCACACAACCACCCTACAACAGTAGACAAGGGGGCTGCACCACAACAACCACACCAAGAGGAGGCGACACCACACAACAGCTACACCAGCAATAGTAGCAAGGGGGCTGCACCACAACAGTAGCACCAAGAGGAGGCCGCACTACACAACAACACCAAGAGGAGGCCGCACCACACAGTCACTACACCAGCAACAGTAGACAAGAAGGGAGGCCGCAACAACTTAGAATGAAAGCTCAAGAGCAAAATAAAAGTGTAATAAAAAGGGGGGGGGGAAGACCTCTATTTATACTTTTAGGTTAGGGTAGGAATAAGGGTAGGAATAAATTAAAATAATAATTATTAAAAATAACATGTTTAAATTAATTAATTTAAACATGTTATAATTAACATTTTAATTTAAACTTTACTTTAACCCTTAAGACAAAAACAAAAAACCCCAAACCAACACAAGCAAGGGTAAAGGAGGGTTTGGGTGGGGTTACATAGTGGCAATACTTGTTCATTCATTTTCAAGGTGACCTTGTTACTTTATCATCATTGCATATGGAATACATCCCGTATGTGGTCATGCCCACTTTCAAGGAGGGTCATGCACTAACAAAATACCTGATCAAAGATCAAGTTGCCCCAGAACATTTTTAGGGTCTTATCTACCAAGGTACAAGACCAAGGATCAACCCATGCCCCAGGCATGGGTACCCTGGACCATGTCCAGGGGCCCTAGACATATCTAGGGGCTTTAACTGCTTGGTCCCAGACCA
>SNQJ01S0050391.1:83199-98572 GCA_010110895.2 Picea sitchensis | reverse complement strand
GCTTCTTCTTGTGATCTTGGTTGCTACAACATTATTGTCTATGGTTAAGTTAAATGCTAAAATGGAATGAACTTCATGCTTAACCTAGCTTATTGAAAAATCAACATGGTATCATAGCATAGGTCTTGAAAGAACCCATTGCACAAGCATCTACCAAGTCTCATCTTTTCCAAGTCATCCCTCCTCTTTTGCAGAACCGTACGGCCCTCTTCTTTTGGGTTTTTCAGCCCCTTAAAACTTGAATGTTGAGGCATTCTCTAGCCTAGGAGAGTACGGCCTTCTCCAGCGTACCTCCAGAGACTCTCCAAATGAAATTCCGAGCATTTTGAAATTTTGGCCCTAGGGTTTCGCTAATTTTTGCAGAAATTTCAGAATTAGGGTTTCTGCAACTCATTGAAGGAGCTCTTCAGCTCACCAGTGTTCTCCTATCTTTCCAAGGCTTATTGTTGGCAGTCATAACTCCAACTAAACCTAAAAGTGCTAGCCTAACCTAGCCGTTAGGTTTACTAGCCAAGATGACAAGGGTTGTCAAGAATCTAAAATTATGATGAACAAAAACTATGATGAAAGATAAGCTTGATGGATCAAGCAAACTTCAAGTTCTTGGAAGACAAGACTTCAGAGGAAGACTCATTGTGGGTAATACAAAAGGATTTACCGGAGAAAGCTATCAATGAATGGAGGGAAGATGACGTCAAGACAAGGAAGCCAATCACCTACTCAAGCCCTTACATTGAAGGGCTAGCTTCAAAATAACAAAGATGACAAAAGGTGACATCGTGAGTATCTTCTTCATAAAGATCTCAGAGGATAGAGATCAGCGAAGAGCCATTCGAGAAATCATATCAACATCCTCAGGTATGCACTTGTATATATTATTTGTATCATTGTCATGAGGGAAATTGCAGGAGGAAGGAACCTTTGCTGAAGTCATGGATCTAGAGGGATCTCAGTGCATTCAAAGGAACAACACACTCAAAGTGAAGACTCCAGGTTTGATTGTTATAATTGTCATTCCTCTAACCTATATTTCTAAAGTTTGCTACATTACAAGTAGGTGTTGTAGCCGTGACAACATTCCTCAAATTGTTTTGATTCTAGAGATGTACTCATTATTCTCCTTTAGGAGATATTCTTTTGTTGGTTTGTTTTGTTTTCCTGTTCCAGATAGGCTAACAAGAAAGGAAGATGTCTATCCCTCAGAGGGAGTCACTTGACTCGAAGGGAGTCAAAACTATTTGAGAAAAGAATAAAACCATCATTGAGGCAATCAATGCAATAATGCACAATTAGAATCCTTCTATGATTATATGGGTAGAAGCATGCATGACACGGTATATGTTTAGAACAAGAGTCTTCACCAGACTTTGAAAAACATAACTCCCGAAGAAGTCTTTCACCGGAATAAAGCCTGAGATTGAACTCTTCGGGTTATTTGGGTGCCCAGTGTATTTTCATGTACCCAAAGAGAAGAAGTCCAAGTTGGATCCTTTAGAAACAAAGGATAGAGTGAATCTTCAAAGACATTCCAGATCGACATCCCTGGTCAGAGACAGATTGAGACAAGCAGAGACGTTGCCCTTGAAGAAGAGACAGTCTTTCAAAGATCCAGAAAATCTCATATGGAGATTGACAGTAAGACAATACCTTCTCTCTCTTCAGCAGTTCAGAGGGAGACATACATTATTTCAGTTGATCCAGTTGCTCCAGTTGATATGTTCAGACATATTGCAGTAGGGCATAAAAGGCCTACCTAGACTCACTCTGCAAGAGGCAGAGAAACATACAAGCCTCTCAAGGCACATCTCGAGAAAAGCAAAATATATTTTCGAGCTATCCTTCAGTCATGAGCCACTTCATTGATGATGAGCTTCTTGGTCTTAGAGAAGCAACAAGAGAACAGGTATGGCAAGATGCCATAACAGAAGAGTACCAGTAGATCTTAAAGAATGATGTATAAGACATTATTCAGGGACCAGAAGGGAAGTCAGTGGTAAGTTCCAAGTGGATCTATAAGATCAAGCATACAGTTCATGGAAGTGTTGAAAAATACAAAACAAAATCTATAGCTAGGGGTTTCTCACAAACAGAGGGAGTTGTCTATGATGAGATACTTGATCCAGTGAACCCGATACACTTCCATCCGTACTACCATCCATGAGTTGGAAACTATATCAGATGGATAAGATTCTTGATGAGTTTGGATTTCAGCAAGAGTGTTGTTGATCCAAACCTATATCATTACAGTGTTGGTGACGAGAGCCTGATCCTAATGACTTATTCAAAAAGCCTTACTGTTGGATACAAGTAATCCTTGACTTCTGAATTCGAGATGAAGAATCTGAGTATGATGCACTACTTCTTGGGACAAGAAGTATGATAGAGGACCGATGAGATTTTCCTGAATCAAGGAAAATATACAATGAAAATATTAAAGAAGTTCAGTATGACAGAATGCAAAATCCACCATGATGGATTTAAAGAAGAAGATTGATGATGATTCAAACGAGATTGATCCACAGCTGATTAGATCACCGATGTATTTGGTTAACAGCAGACTTGATTCATGCCATGTAGTGAATGTGCTTAGTCATTTCATGAGTCAACCGAGACAGACTCACTAGACAACAGCAAAACATGTATTGAGATATATACGAGATATTGCCTGAGATATGCCTCCAGTGTGAACTTGAGTGTTCAGGATATGCCGATTCAGATTGAGCAGAAAGCACAGTGAACCGGAAAAACACATCCGACTGATGTTCTATCGTGAAGTTTTCCATGGTTTCCTAATGCAGAAAGAAACAAAACTCTGTGGCCTTGAGTACCACAGAGGCAGAGTATATAGCATCGAGTGTGCAAAGCAATGTGGCTTCACAAGCTTCTGACATATTTACTTGACCATGAAATGGATCCTATGATGATAACCAAGAGTCGTGAGTAAAGCTCCTTGAGAACCCAGTGTTTCCTAATAGATCGAAATACAATGAGATGAAATATCCTCATATCAGAGATATGATGCAGAGGAAAATCATACACATGCAGTACCTTCCTACACATGAGAAGATTGCAGATATCTTCACCAAATTAACTTCGTGAGAATGGCTCCCTAGTTGAGAGGGAGTGTCGATAACTCCAACCAAGACAAAATTCAAAATACATTCGTGTGAGACTTGGCATGATAAAGAATGCCTCCCTAGATGAGAGGGAGTGTTGATGAATGCAGCTATGTGAGACATTCTCCATCTTACAAACCTGTGAGATGTGGATCATTGCAGCTATGTGAGTCTTTCTCTCAACTTACAAACTTGAGAGAAAGCCCCTAAGAAGGGTACGTGGTTCCTGCCTGAGACAGAGCTAGGAACGTAGACATGACCTCCTCCATTCAAAGAGTTGAGAAGAACTCCAGATGATTATCCAGTGGGAAAGGCGATCTGTTGAGTTAGATGTGCCTGTGGATGAGCACAAGGTGAACGTGTGAAATCCCAAAGTGTTGGGTGCATCGTCATGTGAACAGAAATGAAGATGATGTATTAGCCTCCTTTGAGCAGCAGAGTTGACGAGAAGACTCCAGATGATTCTCTTGTGTGAGGCAGTGGGAAAGAAGAGCAGTAGAGTGGACGTCCCTGTGGACGAGCACAGGTGAACGTGTGAAGATTTGGTTCTTCTGTGTAATGCAGTGAACCAAAGATATGACATCCCTATGGATGTGCCCCTAGTGGATGAGCACTAGTGGGTGTATCAAATCCTTTGCTATATAGTCTTCAAGAGTCAGACCTGCCTGTAACCCTAATTGTTATGTAAAGGGTGCAGGGCGGCCCCACCTTAATGTGATTAATAATAAATGTAAAAGATAATTAATCTGGATAATATTAATTATAATAATAATAATAATAATAAATATATTATAAGCTAAGTGAGGTCAGCCCTATTGTGCCAATAGACACTTCTGTTGACAGAATTAGGTTAGTATAAGTAAAGGTAAAACCCACTTTGAGAAAACATATCTTTCATGTGAGTTTGGAAATTTCAGCAAGAACATCTACTTGGGAAAAGGTGCGCACCTCTCTTGGGCACTAGAGTTCTAGGGTTTGAGCACCCTCTTGTGTGCTAGGTCTTTCTTGGTGGTGAAGGTCTTTCTCTTGAAGAATATAGCAAGGGATTTGGCTGGGTTTTCTTCCCTTGTTGAGAAGGGTTTCCCAGGATACTTGTGTTCTTGTGCATGGTGTTTCTTCTTGTGATCTTGGTTGCTACAACATTATTGTCTATGGTTAAGTTAAATGCTAAAATGGAATGAACTTCATGCTTAACCTAGCTTATTGAAAAATCAACAAATTATAATGTAAAGGGTACAGGTCGGCCCCACCTTAATGTAACTGTTAATTAAAGTAAAAGATAATTAATCTGGTTAATATTAAATATATTATAAGCTAGTGAGGTCGGCCCTATTGTGCCAATAGACACCTCTGTTGACAGGTTCAGGTTAGTATAAGTATAGGTAAATTCCCCATTGAGGAAACACATCTTTTATGTGAGTTTGGAAATTTCAGCAAGTACATCTACTTGGGAAAAGGTGTGAACCTCTCTTGGGCGCTAGTCTTCTAGGGTTTGAGCACCCTCTTGTGTGCTAGGTCTTATTGGTGGTGAAGGTCTTTCTCTTGAAGAATATAGCAAAGGATTTGGCTGGGTTTTCTTCCCTTGTTGAGAAGGGTTTCCGGGATACTTCTTGTGTTCTTGTGCATGGTGTTTCTTCTTGTGATCTTGGTTGCTGCAACATTATTGTTTATGGTTAAGACAAATGCTAAAATGGAATGAACTTCATGCTTAACCTAGCTTATTGAAAAATCAACAATACACAGACTGCCATGGGGGTATAGTCTAGTTTGTAATGCACTTGTGTAGATCCCTCAACAAGCGGGACATCTATAAATGTGAACTTATGCTTTTGCAAGTCTTGTGCTTTTAAGAGATAACGCTTCATTGTTTCTCAAGACCTCTTGGGCAAGCATCTGGAAGGTTTTATGAATGGCTTTTATCTTTTTCCAGCTACTTTCCCCTCTAGGCCTTTAGCCCCTTATTCCCATGAAATGAAGTACAATCCCTTCTTGGGTTAGTACACCCGAAGAACCCAAAAGATAAGGAGACGGAAGGAAAGAAGTATGGTCGAAAATGAACGATGACTCTTTAAGGAACCCCCCAGTAGCACCCTATTCCCGAGGGTGACCAACTTACTAGAACAAAATGACACCCACCAGGGTTAAATAAGACAAAGAGTATAAATTCCAAGCAAACGTTCTGTAATCAAGAAAGATCCTTTGCAACATGTTCAAATGTTTCAAATATTAGAGTGATACTTACCATGATACCCGGACTCATTACCACATGGAGCAAGACCCATTTCCCTCTGGGACCAAGTCAGTGTGGTGGATGTTGTTGTTGTTGGTGATGTGTAGAATGCATCAATGAAAAAGAAGGGCCCTTCGGGGCTATGCTCTGTCCATCCGGCTCTCAGCACTCCATGTCTGCAACTTGTGGGCCTCGAGACAAAATCCCCTTAGTTACCCCTAGGTTGGGGGTAACAGACACAAGTTGTAAGTGGGTAATCAAACAAACAAAAAGAAATCAATGAGAAGCTAATCAAAATACAAATAAAGGGAGAGCAGAATAAGCGAGGCAAGGTTGCAAATATCATTATCAAAGGACTAAGGGACATTGGTGAAAATGAGAGGACAAACATTCTAGCAAGGGACTTCCTTAAAGATAAGTTGAAGTGGACAGTGTGTATTCACCAGGGAAGAAGGATTGGACAGAATATAGAGGGACGAAGAGATAGACATGTAAGAGTTATCTTAAGGAATATAGAGGATAAGATTATGATCCTTAGAAATAGAGGATTGCTTAGAGGCACACGCATCTACCTATATGAGGACTTGACTTTTGCTCAACAAGAACAACAAAGAAAGGAGTAAGGGCTGTTATTCTCTCGGTCCCTTAGGCTGTTCAGCCTCGTGGACGTCATTAAAATCAATCAATCAATTAATCACATTATCTATGATTTTTAAAAAAATCAAAAAGATTTGTAATAATAAAATCCATTGTAACAGTAAAGAGCAATATGCTAACTAATTCTTACCAGCTGCAACACCACAGCCGAGAACGCTAATTTTTCCCAAGGGAACATTTGGGCTCAATTTAATAGCACACCCGGAGTGCAAAACAGTGTATTCGCTGAAGCTTGAAACTGCACAAAAGTGATAAATAGGCTTCCCATTTATGGAAAAACGGGTCTTCTGATCACTTTGCATAAGACCTTTTCTTTCCATTCTTAATGTTTCACACATATTGCTTTTATCAGATTTACAGTGTCTACATTTCTTGCATTCTCCTGTGAAAACAGTAAGGATATGATCACCCTCATGGAGGTCAGTTACACCTTCTCCAACACTCTCAATGATCCTGCAATAACATGAAATACAAAGCACATAAAATTAAGAAGGTGAAATATTTGAAAAAAGTGGAAATCATAAAGGAAATGAAAAGAAGAGGGAAGGATTAGATATGCAGACCCTGTTGCTTCATGGCCAAAAATGCGGGGAAAGATAGGAATGTGGCCCTGAACATTAAAAGAAAACAATTAGTTTCTAAAAGCAAACACTGATATTGCCCAAAATATAATCAAAAGAAGGCTCTGCACACATGATTACATAAAGAATACAGGTTATCTATGTTGCTTGAACTAAAATGATAAGTGAATAAAATCTGCAAAATATATAACTCTATCAAATCTTATGTTCGCTTTCTATCTCTTTTCCATCCATCAAAGAAAAGTAGTACTATATATCCATCGCTGAGCACAAAACACTTTAATATTAAGGTTGCATATGCTCTAAAACGTGCATGCAAAGAATCAAAAGATGTTTTTTTCGGTCTTACACAATGCAGAGATCTCCAATATTCTTGTTGCTTTACAATACAACTGCAAATGAAATAAACCCCATTGGAAAAACCTCTCTTTTGAAGCAAACATTTGGTAGACACTTTGCTATATTAAAACTGCCATCCTTGTTTTATACAAATGACAAGTGACCCAAGGATATCCATCAAGCTTCTACTATTAGAGTCAAATTTGAAGCTGCAATTAGTATTCTTGTTCTGACTCTGATATCTGGCATGAAAAGATCTAGGAAATATTATTTTCCTCGGCAGTTTCTGAACCTTAATTATGTTGAAATGGATTGTTCTTTATTGTACTTAAAGCCTGATCTGAAACTCTTTGGAATTCATTTTGTTGCATCGTTCTCCACAGATACATTGCAAATACAATATTGAGACGGAGCATTTTATGCATATCAAGCATCATTGAAGGGGTTGCATTTGTAGCAATATTTCAAGAAGGATATTTCAGAACAAAATTGAGATGTCTAAGAATGATATTGCTGAGATGAATGAAGTTATTGGTATTGAGGACATTCAGAGGTCCCTACAAAAAATGTGAATGAGTAAAGGTGGGAGTTTTCTGAACCTAATTTTTAAACCCAGCCACCTCAAGAATCTAATAATGTTCAAGTTTCATAAGATAAGACAAATGACATTGACATAGTTGGGCTTTCTTAAGAAGAGATGCAATGAGGTTTTAATCAGACAATCTGACCCATTAGACATCCAAAAAACAACTATTAATAGGAAGAGTGGGCCTGCTGGGTTAGTCCAAACAAATGCACCAACTGAAGGTGTAACAGACAAAATGATGAGCAATATTTCTCAGAGATTCACGCAAATACACATGACGATTGCTACTTCTTCTTGGCCAACCTTGGAAGCAATTACACCCAATCTGTTGGAATTCCTGTTATCACAAGATATAGCACCTTTGTGCAAAGCCTTTCACAAGGGCTAAGACAAGTGTAACATGGAAGTGTTACCACTATCACCTTAGCAATCACTTCCCTCATTTTAGTGAAGAATGAAATCCAACACAAGGGAGGCTTCCCTAGTAACCTCAAGGAATCCTATAGCAGGATGGGATTAAGTCTACAGCCTCCTATATTAGTTAGTCAAACACACCACCACTAGGTCAAGGTTTTCAAGGCAAGTATAAGGTGGTTCAATCAAGCAATTTTCAGATTTGTGTGTGTAAAAAATTCAAGACAATTTATGATATCTAACAAGTCAAAATAGGTCAAGAAGGTACCCCAAACACTACAAACAAGAAAAAGAAAATCATGGCTGTTGCAAAACTTGTATGAAGGATGACGATCTTCGGCAATATATCAAGTTAAAACAGCAGCAAGAAATCAGCCTTTTAAACAAGTAAGCATGCAATAAAACTAGGGCTGAAAATAAAAGTTAAACTATGGTTTATTGAACAATTATTTTCTGAAATGATAAGAGCACATAACAGCCCTAACTATGCAAGACGTCAAGCCCTAGAGGGCTGAAAATTAAATCAACAATGCAATAAATGAGAACAAGATATATCTTTAAGGGAGAAATGCCAATAAAACCCTAGACGTCTAGTCTAATTATGGCTGAAAATTGAAGAATAATTGCTACAAACCCTAATCTAACCCTAGAACAATAAAAGAAAAGGTAGATTTAGATTTAAGGAATTAAAGGGAGTTAAGTCTAGTGTTGTTTATTCTTTTTGGGCTTATGAAGACAAACTATGAACTTTCTTGAAGACAAAGGTGAAACATGGACTTTGGATAAAACCCTAAGTTAGTCCACTACAAACCTTAGAAGGTTATCCTATAGAAAGACAACTAGGGTAGTCCACTACAAACCCTAGAAAATCGTTCTATGTTCTTTAACAAGCTTTTTAGACAATATCAAGGGAAAATTCGCCACTAGAAACCTTCCTAGGGTTTGCAAGATAGGATCTATTCAAGAAAAAGATAAAGGGAAAAATGCACTATCACCACTCCGATAAGCACATTCACACTTCATACATTCGTAAATAAATCCACAAAGACTTAGAAAGAACACTTACTAGGTAAATCAATGTTCATCCATGAAAACCCTAACCATGAATCATCCATCAAACTTGAGAAAGCATCCATACATCATCTCTCCAAGAAGGCGCATAACTTATAAGTCATTCATCCATAGAAAAAGAGAAAAGATAGAAGTAGATAAGTAGTTGTAATCCTCCACAAGTAGCAATGATGTACAAATGAGGGAGCACTTCCTCTATTTATATGAGGAAACCAAGCAGTTCACCCTCAATGAGCTAATATCCACTAAAATCCCCTAAAACATAACAAATCCATGATAAAAGGCAGATAGGTCTAAGGTCAGCCCTCAAAAACGCCTCTAAGACAAAGATACAATGCTAAAACATGAAAATATCCTCCATAAATGCCACACGTGTCAGTGTAGAGGGCTCATGAAGGGTGACGTCATCTCCAAATGGGGTGTACATTGTAAATACTCCAAAAGTCATGTCTCTCCCCAAAAGGTGCAATGTATCATCAAAAGTCATGCCTCCTCATCAAGAAGGTGCCAACTCACCATAAAATGTGCTAGGTCGGCTCAATCAAGTGTCACATCATCATCAAGTACAACATCCCATCACAAGTGCAACGCCTTAGCTCAAAATCATGATGTCATCAAGGGAAAGGACTCCATGACCTCTCCAAAGGGGTGTACTATAATCATCAAGTGCCATGTCATCAAGCCAAGCCTCAGCGTCCTCAAGGGGGTGCAACATCATCAAAGGGCTCCATTCTATATCCAAGTGACACATCAAGCTAATAGGTGTAACATCCTAGCTCCAAAGTGCAACATCCACGGTACAAGGTGTGATGGAGGGTGTCAAGAGGTATGCCAAGTCATCATATGGTCCAACACTCATCAACAAGGCTCCAACGTCCTCCAAATGGTGTATAACGTCCTCCATAAAGTGTGGGAGAAGCATCATCAACGTCCTCCAAAGGACCATGTCTAAGTGTGCATCATCATCAAACATGGGCTCAAAGAATCAAGTGAGAGTCGAAACCAACCGTCATGGACACAAGAGTCATCATAGCATAAAAAGTGAGTCAAATTTTAATGTAAAAGCCATGTAAGTAGTTCACATTAGGTATCTTCTTCAAACTTCACACTAGCTTATGACTTTAAACAATTTGCCAAGTTTAGATATGGGAGGACCATCATAGAACCCTATTAGGTGTGTTAGTACCCAAGTAGAGGAGTATTTCCCAAAAAGCCCATCAAGGTGTAAGTTTGAGTATTGATAGCCACGCAAAAGATGATGACAATTTGAATGAAGGGGATAGCAGTGACATCCCTAATCGTGGAGGAGAAGTTTTTGTTGTCCCGTTGGAAGATGACAAGGGCATGGTTGGAGAGGATATCATAGGTTTGCGACAAGAAAAGCCATCAACTGTTGGTTTCAGTATTCTTGTCGTAAACAAGGTAGTTTATGAGCAACAAGAGCAGTGTAATGTTCCCCAACCAAATCTGATATAAAAATCAGTTCTAACTGGTTGAGAACTTTCGTCAAACACTTAAAGTGTTCGCTCAAAGTCCTTGGGAAAATCAACTCTCTTGCTGTCCCAACTGTCAAGGTGGATTACTGATGTGTTTAGAGGGTCAATGGGATGAGTTCCAACCTCCTTAAAACCCCCAAAGTGTCTTTTGTTATGATTATTTGCTGCTTGTTATGTTTATGACAGTTTTTCTCATTGAGGCATTATGTCAAACAGTTTGCATAACATAGTTGTAGCTTGCATTTCCATCCATGTTTTTGAGTTTAACTTGTATAAAACAACATGAATTCAAGTGGAACATAGACTAAAATAATCATAAGAGTAAATGACAAGTAATACACAGCAAAAGCACAAATACCTCCACACAATCCTTGCTTGTTTATTTACTATAAATGGCTGTCCAATGATAGTAATTTCCAGATCTGATATAAGTAACATAACAGCCACTTTATTGGCCTATAATGGCTCTAAAAGGAAAGGAAATAGTGTCAATGATCCTCCTTTTTGATCCCCTAATGATGGCTGCCCAAAAGAGATATTATACCATGCAAAATCCACAATTCCCATACCATGAAATGTGTCCTCTTTGTTGCTTACGCCCTGCTGAAATCTGCACAATAAATATGATGTAAAAGCTTCATGAAATGGCTGCAATCTTGTAGATCTGATGATGGCTAACTTATATGAGAAGTTCCCCTGGCTGTAGATGTCAAATCTGACCACTAATCACTGGATCTCAAACCCCCAATGCGCCACATGAATGGTGCTCCCTGTGACACATGAACATCCTCAAGCGTCTTCGGGTCACATCTCTCCATACTCATCAGTGATCCTGGGTACCCCTCACACTCCTCCATCAACTAGCACTCCTCTATCAAACTACCAACATCCTTTAGTGATGTAGCTGAAGTATATATCTGACTCTCTGCTAAGATAGATGTAGTTGATCACTAACTAGCCTCCTCAAGGAGCTCCTACAATCTAGACTTTGATTCTTGAAGGGTTGATTGTGTGCCTTTCAAGAATCCTTGTGTGCTTACCAACTCATGAGTGAGTCGGTCCACCTCAGTCTCCTTCTCCTTCAACGCCCCATGATACATCTCGCCAACCTCCAGAAGATAATCTATATCCATAAGTAGTTGTTGGTAGTCGGTCCTCATCACAGTCACTCTCTCCCTGAGTGTCTGAAAGTCCTCAATGGAAAACTCTCCATCCGAACTATCATGTGCCATCATGGCCCTCCAACAATACTCTGCCACCAAAACGTGTGTATCATCAATGTGTCTAATGGCTGCCACGATCATGTCCTCTCTGACCCTCAACAGTCCTGCCAAATGTTGTGACTCCTGAACACTGCCCCGCTGAAGTGCTACCTCATGACTCTCGCTGCTAATGTCAACAGTGGAATCCTCATCAACACACTCCTTAAGAGCTAAGGCGCCACACTACCCATTGTCCAGTATGCTACTAAGTGCCCATGTAGGCCACGGGGCATCCTCATGTACTGTTGTCTCACCCTGAACCGCCCTGTATCCTGTATGTACAGTTGTACCCTCCTGCGCACCTCTACTAATGTCATCTACACCCGAATCCCATATGGATGTGTCCATACATGTGATATGGCCATCCCGACAAACAAGGAATCCATCTCCGTCACTGTAGGTCAGTCTCGGAAGTAAGTATCCCATCGACATGTCGATCTCCACAACTTGATCTATTAATGGACTCCCCAAAAGAGGTGACTCACTCTCCCCATACTGGAAGGTATGTATATAGTCATCTGTCTCCAAGTCATGCCTCTCCTCCTGGCCCTGCAAATCCAAATGTCCCTTGTGTTCAATCACTACACAAGGCTCCTCTACTACATCCGGAATGTCACTGATATCCTCACGTATCATGGCTAGCATAGGTGACTAAGAAGGTGAGGAATGTGTCATGCTCAACTCCATAGGAGGCTCATCATCCCCCATGCATGACTTCCTAGAAGTCATGTCAACACCCAAAGGTAGGTCACCCAACATATGAATCTCATCCTGCTTAGGTGCTAACACATCTAAGCCCTGGTCATCACTCTGTCCATCAAATGCATGGGTGTCACTGGCCTCATGGGACTGCTCTAATGAAGCATCTAAGGCCGCCTCCTTATGCACATACTCATACACAACCAAATGGTCAAACTGAGGTACTGTCCTCTCCATATCAAGCTCCTTAACCTGTCCCACATGTGTGCTAACCTCAGAAGATAGCTCTACTGATGGTGCGTCCCCTGCTGCAAATCTGTCATCCTCATCATCATCACTATCATAGTGCACCTCAACGTAATACACTTTCCCTTTGCCCCTACATCTGTGATCTGGCTCCCAAGGCTCCTTGCAACTATAGCAAAGTTCTTTGCTCTTCAGTGTCTTCTCTGGTTGACTTTTGTGAACGGGCTCCTCATAATTTCATGTTTCCCCATGAGGTCCACTGGCTCCCTGATTCCCTCCATAACATGATGGCTCTCTTGCCAAGGCAGGAAGGAAAGTAGGTAGCAGTCTTCCATTTATAATTCTAGCCATTGAAGTAACCCTTTCAACCCTGATGTATGTACCTGGAAAATCCCCCTTCCCAGCTGAAATCTACCTATTCTATGGAGTCATTTGGTTGCTTATCGTGTCATGTTCCTCTTGAGTTCCCACAACTGGCGAGAAGCATGCTCTGATACCACTGCAATGTTCCCCAACCAAATCTGATATAAAAATCAGATCTAAATGGTTGAGAACTTTCATCAAACACTTAAAGTGTTTGCTCAAAGTCGTTGGGCAAATCAACTCTCTTGCTATCCCAACTATCAAGGTGGATTACTGATGTCTTTAGAGGGTCAATGTGATGAGTTCCAACCTCCTTAGAAACCCCGAAGTGTCTATTGTTATGATTATTTGTTTGTTGTTATGTATATGACAATTTTTCTCATTGAGGCATTATGTGAAACAATTTGCATAACACGGTTGTAGCTTGCATTTCCATCCATGTTTTTGAATTTAACTTGTATAAAACAACATGAATTCAAGTGGAACATAGACTAGAATAAACATAAGAGTAAATGACAAGTAATACACAGAAAAAGCACAAATACCTCCACACAATCCTTGCTTGTTTATTTATTATAAATGGCTGTCCAATGATAGTAATTTCCAGATCTGATATAAGTAATATAACAGCCACTTTATTGGCCTATAATGGCTCCAAAAGACAAGGAAATAGTGTCAATGATCCTCCTTTTCGATCCCCTAATGATGGCTACCCAAAAGAGATGTTATATTATGCAAAATCCACAATTCCCATACCAAGAAATGTGCCCTCCTTGTTGCTTACGCCCTGCTGAAATATGCACAATAAATCTGATGTAAAATCTTCATGAAATGGCTGCAATCTTGTAGATCTGATGATGGCTAACTTATATGAGAAGTTCCCCTGGCTGTAGATGTCAAATATGACCACGAATCATTGGATCTCAAACCCCCAGTGCGCCCTCCTTCAGTAAATTCCCGTGTTGTCTCCGCCCAAGGAAAAGGAGTACTACCGGGGGGCCCTTAGGACCTATCCCTCTACCTGGGTCTTTTATTTCCTATCTAGGTTGGCACACCTAACAGGGTTGGATGAAGGCCCTCCCATATTTAAACTTGCCAGCTCACATGAGGTATTGCTTTGGTGTGATGCTTGAAAGGGATAGTAAGTTGAATAGTTTACGTGGCTTATATCTTAAGTGACAGCTAACTTTGCATGATTTAAGGACTAATATTTCTTATGAAGATTGGTTTACCTTGTCTTATACTCTGCATTGTTTTGGATGGCCCTGACAGGGTTTTTGGAGGGACGTCCTAGGTTTTCACCCAAGACGTTGTGCCTTTATTGCAGGACTTTGGCACGTGTGATGCAAAGCAGTGAGTCATCCAGTGACTCATCATCTTCCGACATGAGCTCTCACATCCTTGGAACCTTGGACGATGGACAGATGGGCTTGGTTTGAGCAGACTTGGCAATGATGGCACACGGATGGGCCGAAAGCCCACAAGCTGGGCAGAGTACCCCCGAGCCTAATGTTCACTTGATCAGGGGCATTGCAGTAGCAAACAACCATACACCATGCAGAGACAAGATGCAGCTCTCTCTAGCCTAGACGCAATTCCCTAAACCCTTGACGTCACCCTCCATTTGATCATAATGTCATCTTCTAGGGTTTGATGGCATTAGGATTTGGACACTTGGGGTACCAGTGAAGATTTGGCATGACCATGGTGAGGAGACACATCATTGCCATTTATTCCATCTTGGGATGGCTCCCACATGACCTTTGAAGGCCTTCTCCTAGCCTAGGAAGACTTGCGTCACCACACGTGTGGCCCTTATGATGTATTTTTGCATTTTAGCATTTTGTAAAGGTTAAATGAGGGGTCAACCCCACTTCAAATTAAATTTATGTTATGTTATGTGGAAAAAACACTAGGCCTAGCGTAATATATAAAGGCTAGCGTTCATTTTCATTTGGATCATCACAATTCCTCACACTTTGTGGGGTAACACTTCTAAAGTTTTGCTATTTCAGCCTTTCTCGGTCTTTTCTCTTATGCACTATGCTTGAAGGAGGGTATTTTGTGGATGGTTTACTCATTTGGATGGATAATTTCCGAAATTAGGGTTTCATGCTCTTGATTCTCGGATGAAGTAAGTAATTTTCTGCAATTCTATTGTCTCTTCTTGATGTTAAGGGTTAAATTGCTATCTTGTTGCAAGCATTCTTGTTTTATTGAAACCCTAAGAGGAAGACATAAGTGTTTTTGTTTCTCACTGTTAAATTTATAGCAGCTGCAAGAGCCATTCTTCGGAAGGATGGCAAAGACCCT
>SNQJ01S0050391.1:60681-82974 GCA_010110895.2 Picea sitchensis | reverse complement strand
TCTGCTCTCGTACTCCATGTCTAGGACCATGTGGGCCTTGAGACATGATCTCCTAGTTATCCCTAGATATCGGGGATAACAAGAACCAAAGTCTTCAACAACATGGCATCTGATGATGCATCTCTTCATGGCACATGAGTTGACCACCAGTGCTAAATGGGCGGTCAACAGGTCTCCCACAAGCTACCATCTACACTTGCAAGCCTTCTTGGCTCCAAACAAGACGTCTGCTCTTCTTCTACAACAAGTACAACCTTAGGGTTTATCACCAAACCTTAATTTCTTGCCTTCTTAGGGTAGAAACCTTAACCCTAGACTTCAAGAATGCTCAAAAAACCCAGTGCCTCAAGACAAGAGAGATAAAGTACAAATAAGATCTCTAAGAGAGAGAGAGACTAAAGTGCTTGCATCCCCGACCTAACTCCAAGCCTCCATACAGGTATCCAAGCTACCCCATCATGTTTATAGCCCAATTCCCTCCTCCAAGATGCACAACGTTCCTCCTCCTAAGTAGGGTAGGGCGTTCTCCAAGCAAGCGAACCTCTCCATGGGGCCATCATGAAGGACATCCCCCAAGTTGTCAAGAAAACTCCAAAGCACTAGGGAAGAATGCCAAGCAAGCACCCAACTAAGGTCAAACAACCACTAAGCAAGCTATCTTCAATGTGCCAATCCATCACGGACCATCTCCATGTGTCAATCCATCTAAACATACACCATGTACCCCAAATCTCATGAAGCAATCCCAAACATGGTGTAACACTTTCAAAGTAACTGAACAACTAACAGTTTGGATGGTTGTACCAACTTATCTTAAGCTAAGAGTATGTACTTGAACTTCGTCTCTTATATATATATATATATATGAAGTTTTATGTTGTCCAAAATTGTCTTGTTGCAGATCTGATTTCCAGCTATCATTGTCTTCATGGTTTGGGAATTTCTAGCACTTATATGTCTTGTTGATTTAACATAATTTAAGTCTTAAATTGTTAAGGGTATTAACGTTGATATTGAAAACATTAGGGAAGATTTACTGTTGTAATTACTGTTGTCCTAAAGTGAATTTCTGATCTGATTTATGCTTGATAAGATTTCCCTATAGGGTTGAAACTATTAGCTTTTTAGCTCGGGAGGTACTCTGCATGTTTGTCTTGTATGCAGAAGTAACCTTGTACCTACACTACTAGACACTTGACTTTGTAATGGGTTTTTATAAAGTTGTGATAAAGTGGTTCTTTTATTAAAGTGACTTTTTAATAAAGTGTACCTTATAATATTAAAGTGACTTTATTTCATAAAGTGCACTTATGTTATAAAGTGAAAATGTACTTTAATATTTTAAAGTGATTTATTTTGGAGGGAATGAATCATGACCCTTGATCTTGTAAAGGCAAAATTAGATCTTGGGTTGGAGAAGGTGAAGGGTCACTTTCAGATTATAAGAGAATACTTAGGATAGTGTGCAAGACACAATGAGAAGGAGATTGATAGAGATTTATGAGATAGCTTGAGAGAGGAAAGAGAGGGCAACTAGGAGGGTGCATTTCCCAAGAGTGATTGGGCACAAATCCCAAGGAAATTTTCTGTGTGAGAGTGTTATAACTTGCTACTRTTAGAGAGGTTGTATTGTACGGATCCGTACAGTCCAGACTCCATACAACAGTGAGGAGGGCATGGATTTTGAGGCAACATTGTTGCACAGAAATCGAGGCAGTTTTATGGTGTTTTGTTGGTGTTTTTGGGCTGT
Source organism: Picea sitchensis (assembly GCA_010110895.2). Lineage (NCBI taxonomy): Eukaryota > Viridiplantae > Streptophyta > Pinopsida > Pinales > Pinaceae > Picea > Picea sitchensis. The sequence goes on along the minus strand of SNQJ01S0050391.1, from coordinate 81,224 downwards.
TTTTTGTTGTTGTTCGTACAGTTGCTATTTGGCACAGATTTCAAGGTGTTGAAAGAGGGCAGGTCTGTACAGCAGTACAGATTTTTATGTTTTCCAAGTCAACAAGTTGGGACTGTTGGGTGTTGTAAGTTATTTCTCTTAGCTGTAAATGTATTGTTGCTGCTGATATATCTTTCCTGAAGCTAATAAAATATCTCTCTCTCGTTGGGCTTCCCCACATTGGGGTTTCCCTAGCATTGCCTAAATTTATGAGTTGAATGTTTGTTGTTCATTGTGTTTATTCTGTTGCAAAATTGCTTAGCAATGTGTATTTCTGCTTATGGTAATTTCTTAATGTGGGTTTAGACATTTCAGAGTTCATAGAAGAGAGTTATCTCTAGGTTGCTAAGTGTATGACAGAATATAGTCTTGTTGATTTTGTCATTTAAATTTCTACATGGTATCAGAGCTTGGGCTCTAAGTGACAGTGACCAGTGAGATTTTGGGGCAAGTTTGAAGGGGGGAAATTTGTTGTTTGCTTTCCTTTGAACAGTGACAGGGAATATGGCTGCATGCATTCGATTTGAGGATCGGTTGGATGGCATTTCCAACTATTTGCAGTGGAAGGTCTGGATGTCAGTGATTCTCAAGGAGAACAAGATTTGGAACTATGTCAGTTATGTTGTTGTGGCTCCTACAATAGATCCTGTTGCTTTGGATTTGCATGAAGTAAAGGAGGCCAAAGCTCAGAGGATTATTCTGGATGGGGTGAAGGACCACCTTATTCCACACTTGGCTGAGAAGAAGACAGCCAAAGAGATGTGGGATGCACTTAAAAATTTATTTGAGGTGAAGAATGAAAATCGGAAAATGGCCTTGAAGGATAAGTTGCATGATACCAAGATGGGTAAGGGGGAGAGTGTGTCTTCTTATCTTACCCGGGTAGCTCAAGTGAAAGATGAGTTGGCTGCAGTTGAGGAGGTCATATCGGATTCAGAGTTGGTAAGGATAGCCTTGAAAGGCTTCACAAAGGAATGGGAAGTCTTTGTGAAGTGTGTGGTGGGTCATGAGCATCTTCCAGATTGGAGCAGACTGTGGGACAATTTCACTCAGGAGGAGATCCAGGAGGGATCTCATAGCAGTGGTCAGAAGGAAGACAGAGTTGAGGAGAATGTTGCTCTTGTTGCAAAGAGCAAGAAGAAAGGAAATTCCGAGAGGGACTTGAGTAAAGTCAGATGTTACTATTGTAACCAGTTGGGGCACCTTGCTTCTCAGTGTCCTAAGAAGAAGAAGAAGAGGAAGGAATAGGAGGGGCCTAAGACAGCTGCTACAACAGCCATGGAGGACTTTTCTACCAAGTTTGATAAGGAATTTTCTTTGGTTACTTTAGTATCCAGTGTCGGTAGTGGAGGATTTGGGGGTGATTTCAGATGGATTGTTGACAGCGGAACTTCTTGTCACATGACAGGAATCTGGCGAGCATTCCTTATTATCACAGAGACAGGTCCTGACCGACTGGTGGAGAGTGAAGGAGGTATGGCGCGAGTTGTACGTGGAGTTGGAAGGGTTAGATTATGACTCGAGTATGGAGGATTCCTAGAGCTTGATGGAGTTCTCTTTGTTCCAGGGTTGAGGGTTAACTTGCTCTCAGTCTCAACCTTGGAGAATGATGAATATTCTACATTGTTCAAGAGAGGACATGTATTTATCTATAAGGAGGGAGCGGACCCGGTGGAACCATAGTTGATTGGTGATCGGGTGAACAGGTTGTACATGTTGCGAGGACAACCTTCAGGATATGTTCAACGTCGGATGAGGAGTAGGAGCCTCCTGAGACTACGGTGGGCCCAAGGATTCAGTCTTGCATTCCGAGAGAAGAGAGGGAGTCTCTTCTGAGCACTGGCAGGAGGCTCAGCTGGTGTGATCGAACCGATGCTCAAGGTGGAATGGATTCTCCTAGGAGCACATGGTTCAGACGCTGTCAGGAGGATGTCTTCTAGTTCGAGTTTTGTGCAGGTTTTGAGGATGGCTCCAGGTTTAGAGGGAACTCCTACTGAGAACAGTGTGATGGGACCGGATGATGGTGATGGCAGCGAGTACATCCCTCGCTAAGAGGGACTGTTAGTTTTTTAGCTCGGGAGGTACTCCGCATGTTTGTCTTGTATACGGAAGTAACCTTGTACCTACACTACTAGACACTTGACTTTGTGATGGATTTTTATAAAGTTGTGATAAAGTGGTTATTTTATTAAAATGACTTTTTAATAAAATGTACCTTCTAATATTAAAGTGACTTTATTTCATAAAGTGCACTTATGTTATAAAGTGAAAATGTACTTTAATATTTTAAAGTGATTTATTTTAGAGGGAATGAATCATGACCATTGATCTTGTAAAGGCAAAATTAGATCTTGGCCATTAGATCTAAGGTTGGAGAAGGTGAAGGGTCACTTTCAAATTATAAGGGAATACCTAGGGTAGTGTGCAAGACACAATGAGAAGGAGATTGAGAGAGATTTTTGAGATAGCTTGAGAGAGGAAAGAGAGGGTAGCTAGGAGGGCGCATTTCCCAAGAGTGATTGGGCACAAATCCCAAGGAAATTTTCTGTGTGAGAGTGTTGTAACTTGCTGTTGTTAGAGAGGCCGTACTGTACGGATCCGTACAGTCTGTACAACAGTGAGGAGGGTGTGGATTTTGAGGAAGTTTTCTGGTGTTTTGTTGGTGTTTTTGGGCAGTTTTCTGTTGCTGTTTGTACAGCTGCTATTTGGCACAAATTTCGAGGTGCTGAAAGAGGGCAGGGCCGTACAGCAGTACAGATTTTCTGGGCACATTTTCCAAGGCAACAAGTTGGGACTGTTGGGTGCTATAAGTTATTTCTCTTGGCTGTAAATGTATTGTTGCTGCTGATATATCTTTCCTGAAGCTAATAAAATCTCTTTCTCTCATTGGGTTTCCCCAAATTGGGGTTTTCCCTGGCATTGCCTAAATTTCTGAGTTGAATGTTTGTTGTTCATTGTGTTTATTCCGCTGCAAAATTGCTTAGCAATGTGTATTTCTGTTTATGGTAATTTCTGAATGTGGGTTTAGACATTTCAGAGTTCATAGAAGAAAGTTATCTCTAGGTTGCTAAGTGTATGACAGAATATAGTCTTGTTGATTTTGTCATTTAAATTTCTACAGAAACTCGTTGGCACACATTTGGTATCTTTTCTCTTGGATTGTCTAGTTGATTGGGGTTGAAACGATGTGAAATATTGTCCATTGTTTGCAGCTGTAAATTATATTTCAAATCAGCCCTAGGGATGTAAATTCATAGGGACTAGATCCGGGAAACCTCTAGGAAAGTGGTGAAATTTCTGGATTTGCATTAAAGTACTGAGAGCAGAAGCTTCTAACTCCTCTCCTCACCTTCCCAATGAGAGATAGAATCTGGATCTCCTCCACTCTCACTGAAACTATATCTAGCCTTGTCTCCTCTTGGATGAAATCATACCAAAGCTTCTCAAAAGTGGGCAGCTTCTCACAAGCATAAACACCCTAAACAAAAGATCCCCAAGATGAAGAGAACCCATTTTGTGCTATGGGCACCAACTCCTCATCTTCGACCTTCATCCCAATAGCAGCAAGCTAATCTCTCAGCTCGGTGATCTTCATCAAGTAGTTAGCCACAGTCTCTGTGTCACTCATGTGTGTAGTAGTGAGCTTGTTCCTCAGTAGCATCCTGCAAGAAATACACTCTAATACAGAGTGACCAATGCATCATACATATCCTTGGCCGCCTGATTATTGTGTAAAGCCAACTGCACGGGATCACTAGGAGCCGTAACCTTAGCTTCAACAAAACTCCAAAGCTCAACCTCCTCCAATAATATCTACAATCTGCACTTCCAAAGTGTAAAATTGGAAGCACCCTCTAACCGATCACACTCCATGAGACCGAGACTAGTCATTTGCAGGCTGCAGCAAACACACCTCAAACAAACAGATCCAATGGAAATAAAACAAATCAGTAACTTATCACAGGTGCATATCGCCTCTCTCAGGGATAAGCAACACTCCAATCACTGGAGTCTCACGAGCATCTCACCCACAAACCCCTCACAAGGCCTTGTGCCTATCTCAGGCATTGATCTCCCAATCTCTGGAGTCTTATGGGCATCACACCCATTGAAATCCTCCAACAGCTCACTCTCACATGCAGCAGCATTCACCATACACGGAGCTTAGAAGATTTCAAATAACGTGTTATGATACCATGTTAGTATTTAATGCATGTTACATAGATCTGCACTTCTATGAATCTAAAACCCGGACCTAGGAATCTAAAGACTATCTAAACACCTCTCAAAACAGAAGACAGTATATACTCAAAAACTGGCACATAAACTCAAAAGTGCAAACACTGCATAATGGAGAAAATCAGAACAGCGAAGATTATAATACTACATTTGCATCACGCACTGTTCTGGAAATTACGGACAGCAAACAGAATGTGCAGGAACCCAATCACACTTATCACTCTATTAACTGAATGAAGAAATACAAAGTAACTGCTCAAAATTTAGTCTATCTCACAAGCCAAGTGGTACGCACTGTGCTCTACCTCTCCTTTATATACCAAGAGAGTTTAGGGTTAGAAATTACAATAATTATGAACCATCCCTGTGGTGCACACAGGTTATAATCAATAAACCCCAACCCTAATCCCCGAGGAGAATGCGCCTAGCCTGCATGGATATGCTTCGTAAAATAGAGCTCCCTCAAGGAGATAGGTCAACACATAAGTCAAAACATACATGCATGCACCTACCTCCTTGAAATCTGTGCCCTAGCTAAACCTGGAAACCTCCTCGTGCACAGCGCTAATCTAAAACTGGAACTGCATCTAAACTAGAGCTGAAATGACACTTTCAAAGTTAAGGAAAAGCGTGCGCCTTCCAAAGCTAGCAAACCTGCTAAAAATGGTGATCCAACCTAAAGGAGACGCATGCATGCACCTCAATCACAAGACTGTCTACTAAATGCTGCAGCGCCCTCGTCCACACTGCCATCACTGCTGCAGACATATCATGGGCTGAATGAATCTGTTGGATGTATCATGGAGAAAGAAAATATCTACCAAACAATAGGTAAACGCTAACATAATGTTTGATGAGTCGGTAATTGTAGTATGCACATGTGCATAATATTTGACAAGGACTCGGATCTGGATGAAAATGATCAATTTGGGATTAAAAATAGTCAAGTCGATGAGGAAACGGTTGAAAAAGCTAAGGAAGAAACTTCAGAAGATGTTAAGGAAGAGAAGGAAAAACCCGGGTGGTATTACAAAATCTTAGGAGTTAAGGAGGAGGAACTGCCTCAGAAAAATAAGGCAGGGCAAGATAATAAAAAGGTTAACCTAGCATTGAGATGCTTCAACACACCAAAAATGTAAGATGTGGGATTGTAAACATAGCAGCATCTTGCTATCGCTGAGACAATAGATTTTGGTGGCATATAAAATCCCAGGGTGCAAGCATGTAAGACCTTTGGTCCTCTGGTGAAACTTAAGAGTATGGTTATCTGCTGAGGTGAGAGAGAGATGGGAAGTGGAAGCACTAGTAACTACACAAAAATTACTTAGAAAACAAAGCATTCCCACAATTAATGTGATTTTGATGCAGTGATTTGGTTGATGTGGATTACTTTGTGGTAGTTAGGGTACCATAGCTATCTGATCCATAGAAGGAGGACAAAATAAACAATAAAAGATATAGATATAGGAACAAATTCTGCCCTTAACCCTTAAAAAATTTAATTCCAAATACCTGCTACCACACAGCCATTTAAGAAAATCTGTCATCATATCCTAGCTGTAAATGCCGAGATTTCAATATAAATAATTGAGGGAGAGACAGACAGACCCGTGACTCCCAGAAGGTTATATCGCTTCGGCAAAGTGATGTCGATATTACTTTGATGCGAACCTCCATAGGCTGAGGGGGAGCCAGCTCCACTTCTTCTATGCTCAGAGGCTCCCCTGGCCCCCAAGCAACAGCAGCTGCATTCATTCATTCATTTATTCATTGCTCATAAATCTCTACTGGCTGGCTCATCAGCCCAGAAACAAACGTAGAAAAGCTGAACCCGAGTTCCTATAAAGAGAAAACACACAGATGAGTTTTAAAATTGAGAGTTCACCTTTACAAGTTATAGTTTGAGGAGAATGTGTCTTTGACATCTTTGATCGTCCAAGTTTCTACAAACTTGTCATGCGATGGCACAGAGCTTCAAATCATAAACATGGCCAGGAAGCTCAAAGAACTCTCTGGGTATTTCGATTTTGATTGAATGCTCCACCTAACAGAAGGTGGAAGTGGGGTTGAGTTGTGATGACGGTGTTGATGGTAAAATAGTTTCGCTTGAATTCCTCGAATTGATCCCACATCTTGTTACGAGAACCTCTGCGCTGATTCCCGCTTGAATTCCTCGAATTGATCCCACATCTTGTTACGAGAACCTCTGCGCTGATTCCCGGCGGCTTTCACATTTTATTTGTCAATCTAACGGTCAACGAGCACTCCTTCATTCAACTCTTCTTATTCTTATTTATACACTAAGAAGTTGGTTTTTGACGGAAAGTTTTTCTTTATATTCATCAGTATATAAAGTGTTTACAAAGCAGCGTTATAATCTATCCCGGAGACTCAGCAAGGTTTGACCACAAGATCTCCTCCCAGCTGGAGAAAGGTACGCTTGTCTTTTACCCTCTGAGCTGTTTCCACTGGACCTAAGAAGTTGGTTTACACTTATTATATCTGTCAATAATCATGGTATATAGCTTTGAGTTAGGCTTGAATTTCATTAATTCATTGTTGACCATAAAATATACACCCTTTATTATTAAAGTTTTAAAAATTATTTATTTTAAATTTTAAATCTCATTTAAAAAAAAAAAAAAAAAAAAAAAAAAAAAAAAAAAAAAAAATAAAAGTTTTAAAAAATAATTATTTATCTTAAATTTTAAATCCCATTTATGTAATCTCTTATTGACCAAAAACTTTAAAATCTTATTGTTGTCTCTAATTTCCAATGTAATTGTAATAAATAATTTTATTTTTATATATATTATCAAAAGTTAGGGGCCCATTTTGTTAAATAAATAATTCTTTCTTTTTAGCATGGATTTGCATTTTTTGTTCTCATTTAATGGGTACATTTTCCTAGGCACATTTAAATAAATAAAATAATATTTTGTTTTTTTTTTTTTTTTTTTTTTTTTTTTTTTTTTTTTTTACAATTATTTGAGTGTTAAAGTTAAAATAAAAAATAATATAATATTTTGTACAATTCCAAGTTGATGGCATTTGTATTTTTTTCACAATTTTTTTATGGTTAAACTTTTAAATATAAGTTTTATTCTTTTATTTGGACAAATTTTGAGTGTTAACTTTAAATATAAGTTTGAGCCTTTTACAATGTATAATCTAAATGTTTTATGAAATTGAGTTTTTTTAAGATCATTCAAAAATAATGTGAAGGATATTGGTTATTATACCTGCCGCTTGTGGTGGTTTATATTATTGGATATGCTATTGATCGTATATTAGTTGGGATTTGACTAAAATAGTTTTGAGCATTTTTAAAGGTATAACATTACAATTTGATTTTTAATTATTTTAAAACATTCTCTAAATTGTGATTAGTTGTTCAAATGCACCTCTTATTTCCGCAGCGGCGGTGGAAGGATCTTCTTCAACTAGATCTTCAACGTCTCCTTTTAATGAGATGAGGCTCAATGTCTTTTAATGAGATGACGCTTGCCTACCATATTCAACAAATGAATTTGTTATTCATCCGACACATGTGGATTCAACACAACTATTGTTTTATTTTATTATACCTACATATAGTAACTTCCAGCCATGCACTTTTGTTCACACACTTATTATAAGTTTTTAAAAACAATTTTTCAAACAATCGTTGAATTGTAAATTTGTGTTGTTGAATCTATACAATCTAAATGTTTCAAAATTCTTTAATGAAATATACACGCTCTTACTCTTTTAGACCATTTTTTTTTAAATGTTAAAAAAAAAAAATTGTTGAAATTTCATAAATTTATGTTATTGAATCCCCAGACAATTTATGTTTCAAAAAAAAAATTCTTTTAGCAAAAATATTTCATTTTATACATTGAACATTAACATTTTAGTAATAAAAAGTTCAAAACTTAAAACACAATATCTTTTAAAAAATCTCATTGCACGTAAGTTATGTGTTGCTACCTTTTTTTTTTTTTAAAGGATGTCTCCAAAGGAGTAATTGCCTGCACAAACCATTATATATTTGGTGTGGGAATAGTGATTTTGAATTTAGTGGTCATCTTTACCCATATGTATTAAAGTTTCTCAAAATTAAATAGAAAAAATATTGGTTATGTAAAAAACTATTATATCTTCATATTACTATATTTTATATCTTCATATTACTTTATTTGAAAAAGGGAATAGTGATTGAATTTAGTATTGTTTACCTATATGTATTAAAGCTAAAACTAAATAGAAAAAATATGTATTAAAGCTAAAACTAAATAGAAAAAATATTGGTTATGTACAAAACCATTATATCTTCATATTATTATATTTGAAAAAAGGGAATAGTGATTGAAATTAGTATTGTCTACCTATATGTATTAAAGCTAAAACTAAATAGAGTGAATTATTGAGGATTTGTCAGTTTAACCCCATCTCCATGAAACTCAAATGATTAATTACCATATCTCAATATATTATAATTTTTTGTTGTTTTAGTTAGAGACTTATAAAGAAATAGTAAAAATACAAAGAAACTAAAATGATTAACCATTGTGTTCAATATATACTATAAAACTTTGTTGTTTTAGTTAGGCATTGATAGAGAAATAAAAAAATACAAAGTGAATTCCATATAACTCTTACAAATATTACCTTTATTTATTGTAATGTCGAAGGTAGTATATAGCAATAAGTTGTAGTTAGTACTTTCGACTCTTCATATTAGTTTTGTGTTGACTTAAAAAATTTATATCAATTTAAATGTTCAACATAACAATTAAAAAAAATTATTTTTTAAAACAAAAAAGTATTTTTAACTTTCATTGGTCAATAAGTGTTAATGCAAAATTTCACCTATTTGAAAACCTTAAATTAATGAGAAACCACAAGACCACAAAAACTAATATAATGTAATGCAATATAATGTAATATTGTATTATAATATATGTTAAAATCTAATATTGTATTGTTTTTTCAAATGAGGTAAAAATTTAAATTTTAAATGTCAACTTTTTTACACTTATTAAAAATTCCAATAATTTTACATTTCCTTGATATTTTTTAATTTTTAATTTCAATTTTACATTTATTAATATTTTTAATCTTTCAATTTCAATAATTTATATTTATTAACATTTTTAATCTTTTAGTATAATTTTATAGAAATTTGTATGTAGTAATTTTAAACTTTTAAGTCATATTTTAAAATATAGGAAACATTGAGATGTTTTTACTTACCATGATCTTTATAATAATTAAAAGGGAAGTACAGATCAAGATTATTTCGAATGACTAAGGAAATGTCCAAATATTATTTATATAAATTCCTTTAAGTGACACTAACAAGTAAAGTTTAGTTTTTGGAGGCAGTACATGCAGCTTGTTGCCCTTGTTTAGCAAGTAGCAAGTCAACCAAAAGGTGTGTAATAAAAATAGAAAGCAAATCTTATATAAGTTTTACAATTCTTACCTTCAATTATTGAGGAGCTCAACCACAAGGTGTGTAGTTTAACTACCTATATTTCATGTCCTCATATAGTTTGAGTTTTCAATGTTTCTAAAGAGAACTTTGATAAGTTAAAATCCATGTTGTAAGTCAGTGCACCAACTTTAAATATGGTTATTCAAGATGAGACAAAAATAATTTGTTGAATGTAAGATATGTAGTTTATATTGATATCCTTCAAAATGGATACAAAATAAATAAATAAAAAGGTGATTCTGTGAACTATGTCCCTTACTCTATGAGATAGATGATATATGTCTGGGGCAATGATGCAAAGGAGTTTAGGCCTAACAAGTTTAGGCCTAACAGATGGCTTTAGAATGGAATTTTCAAGCACCAATCACCATTCAGATTCATTGTATTTCAAGTAAGTGGCCTAACCATGATAGCTAATCTTTTGAGAAAGCACCTCTGGCAATGCCTGGAAATGGATAAAGTGTATCCCTAGCTTGGACTTGGGAAAGATTTCATTTACATGTAAAAGAAGATTGTTATTTTTGTTCTTGTATGTTTCTTCAAATTTGAAGTTGTTGAAGGTAATGAACCAAGATATCATCCCTCACTAACACTCCATATGAAGGAATATGGACTAAATCTTTGGGCCAAACCTAGATTTAATTGTTAAGAAAAGTTTTCCTCAACAACCAAGCACAATGTACATTTGCATGCATACATCAACTATCACAAGCAAAGTGTTTTCACTTGTGAGATGGTTGTTGAAGAGCCCATGCGTTATTCATGTCTCTAAAAATTGAACCTTGGTCATTGCTCAAGTAAGTATCTTATGTCAAAATCACCCAACACTTGAAGGGAAAACCATTATCACAAGCTTACAAAATTGTGGTCCTCGTCAGAACGAAAATTAATAAGCACAACTCTAATAGTGGAAAGTGGAAGTGGAGGTAAAAGAAAAGGCAAGCAATGCTTGAAATCTCCTCCAACAAAGTTAGATAAATCTACAATAGATTCTTTAGACCATTTGAGGCATTAATATAGAGTTCAGTGTGTTATCGTTCAAGCTCTTGCCAAGGGAAAGTCCCACCCTACGAGGGAGAGCTTGGGGCAACGAATAGGCAAGCCACCCACTATCACTTCAGCAGCCTTGCCTCTACTCTTCTAAGTTAGGGTTTCTAACCTAAGGAGGGTTTTCCTATGTGGTCAAACTAGGTCCTATCGTTGCAAATAGGACAAGTGAGGATGGGGACTAGTTTGACTACATAGGAAAACCCTCCTTAGGTTAGAAACCCTATCCCGGAAGAGTAGAGGCAAGGTCGTTGAGGTGACAGTGAGGTGAATTGCCTATCCCTTGCCCCAAGCTCTCCCTTACGGGTCAAGACTTTCCCTTGGTGAGAGTTTGAGCGGCAATATTTTGGCACGGTTGTTAGGGACAAAGTCCATTACCTGGGTATACGAGGTTTGGCTTCAACAAACTTATGATGAGTAGGATTTAGAGGTTTTTATTAAGTTTACTCAGCAAGTAACTCCATGGAATGGAAGAAACCCAATTCCCTTATAGGTTTTAGAGGATTTGTTGTTTGTACGGTGAAGCAAGTAGCATTTTTTTTAGCTTTGAAGATTTCACCTTGGTGACTCCACTCCAATTTGATTTGAAAATTTGAAGAATGGAAACAATAGAACAATGGGATCAAATGTGTGCTCCACATACTTGTTCAAATATTATAGGAGCTCCACATAAAGGCTACCATGAAGATATGTCTGACCTTATTAGTATATTTTCATGGAAGTAATGAGCCAGCCACGCCACATGTCATATCTTTCATTAGGGTCGTGAATGAATCTTGCATTATCTATGAGGATGTTTGGATGCATAATTTTTCATGTACTTCAAAAGATAAAGTGAATATTTGGTTTTATGATCTTATTTTTTGAGGTTGTTCCTAAATGATTGGGATCGTAGTCTAGAAGATGAAGAAATTGATATGTTTATAATATATACCTTAGCAACCCTTCCAAAGGATGAAGAGATGCTCATTGCACCTACCAGTGATGATGAAGGGTATGATGAACATGATGAGGAAGAATTATTGCATGAAGAGCATGACTTCATTGAACACCACATGAATGAAGAGGAAAGTGGATTACTTCATGGATCCATTCAGGAAGACAAGTTGAAAGAAATTAAGGATAAAGAGGTGTGTTTTGATGATGACTTAGCAACTTGCACCCTTTCCCAAACTTTTGATAATCTAGGAAGGGAGGATGTATTTCCAAAGCGAGAGCAATCTGGTGAATTTATAGATTTGGAAGAAAACTTAGAGGATGAAAATTGCCAAAAAAAAATATTTCCTTATCCAGATAAAGTTGAGGACTTGATAAGTGATACCCCTTCTCAAGATATTGAGCTTGTTGATCCATCATTTGATTATGTTGAAGGGGTAAGTTGTAACATACTTGGTATCAACACCATGGAAAACTTCGCTCTGATACCATTGTGTAACATACCTAGCTACTAGCGGGCTGAACCACGCCACTTCATGAACACATTTCAAGAACTGATTTCAAATTTTTGTTCCAATGTTTAATTAATCAAGAACATGAAACCAATGCATGCAATTAATCAACATTCATGCTAATTGCAAAATCAATGTTTAACATGCCATGAACAACAATAACCACCAAGCAAGCACATAGAAATACATCTTAGAGATAAATATACACAACAAAATATACGTTATACAGAAAACACAGAGCACTTATCTCTAATGAAACCTTCACCAATTGGTTGTATACCAAGGACGTTCCAACCATTTATAGACATTGTTGTTCCAAATATCAACAACGGGTCACCCTCGAGTTGTTGGAGAATTTACTATTTTCGACACACTAGTTCAATGGGAGTTAACTGACTAGTTCTATTTTAGACCATCACTATTATGCATGCATGCATTCCTAAGGAAAGATAACTACTTGATTGCTTTTCTTAATTATGGAATGTTATGCCCTATATATGAGTGTATTCCACTCATTCATTGTATCATATTGATCATCATTGTATCAATTATTCGATCATTGATCGACTCATTGGAGTAGTGTGAATATATTTTCTCATTCTTCCATATTGAATCTCTCGTCCTTTCTTGATAAACTTTGTTTGTATTTTCTTTAGCTAAATATCATGTGTAGGTTTCGATGAAACATTGACATGGTATCAGAGTTAAGCTGCTTGGAGCAAGCCATACAAGCCAAAGAATAAGGAAAATCAGAGTTTCGGTGAGCAAAATCTGTGGTTGTACCTTTCTCCAGTGATTTCTCCCAAAATATTAACTTCATGAGGAAATGGCTTGCGTGAAAAGTAAATCAACCCATTCTGCAAATGATTCTTCAACCATTTGGCGAAATTCCCCACGATTTGCTCATAAAGGAAGCCGGAAGATCACCTCCTAAAACTGATACGAATCTGTGGTCATACCTTTCTACAATGTTTTCTCCCAAATATTAACTTTATGATGAAACAACTCATGTGAGAAGTAAATCGACCCATTCTGCAAGTGGGTTTTCAACCGTTTGGTGAAATTCCTCACTATTTTCTTAGAAAGGAAGTTGGAAGATCACCTCCTGAAACTGATACGAATTTTGGAGGTTCTCAGACACAGTGGGAGAGATGGATACGGAACCTATTCTACAGTCAAACTTGGTGGTAATACTCACTCACACCATACAATTATTTTGATTGGAACCCCAAGGATGAATTCCAACCCATAAGGAAAGGATTGTACAATTTGACGATGGGGACAGAAACATAACCTACATCAGGAATTGAGAAGACCAAATGGGTGAACCGAAAGGATGAGGCCACATGAATTCTTCTTGAATTGATTTCAATTGATTTATGGTTTCATGTTTCCGCATGTAGGACTCCAAACGTGATCTAGACCACCTTGGAAAATCTGTTTGGGAAGCAGGACAAGATGAGAGGTCATATGATTGAGGTAGAGTTGAATACCTTGGATCCTAAATTTTTTGATAATACACATGATTTCTTTACCAAGTTTAAATCTTTGATATTGAGCTTGGCATCTTGTGGTATTGATAAGTCTACACAAATAAACCAACTTATTCTAACAATCTTGGCTAAGCTAGGACCAAAATATGTTGTTTATGTCTCCGCTTTCCATTCTAGTAGATATCTCATGGGAACAAATTGGAAGGTGCCTACCATGGATCAATTCATTGATTCTCTCGCACATGAGTAGGAAAAAATCATTTATATGGGCCTAATCAAGGATCCCAAAGCACATGCACTCACCATGCATGATGGAAAAGGATCATCCAAATAGAATGGAAAGGAGAAACAAAACGAGAAGGAGGGATATTCCAAACCCTTCAACGATTCTTCAGGTTCCAAAGACTCTTTAGATTCCAAGAAGAAGAAGAAGAAGAGAAAGCAGTGCACTCTCTGCAATAAACCAAATCATGAAGAATCCACTTGCATGAAGAAACATATCTATCTTATGGCTCAGGTACTTTAGCAAAACAACCTTGGAAACTTCATTCCAGAAGGAGTCAAGAAGCAGATGGAAGAAGATCATGCTCCTAAGAAAAGTAATCATCATGCTCTTGTTGCAATAAATTTCTCATCTGATTCATGGATTATAGATTCTAGCACATCACGTCATATGGCAGTGAAAGAGGAAGTTTTTACTTCTTTGAGATCATGTACAAGACCTCATATTCTCATGGGGGATGATACTCCAGTAGCAGTATTAGGAGAGGGGAGAGTGGAACTCTATAATGGCACTTTTGAGAATGTTTTACATGTTCCAAAGCTTTCTATGAATCTACTCTCAGTTTATCAGATCACTCAGAAAGGTAAAAAGGTTGAATTTACATCAGATTCAATTTATGTACTTGACATGCATGACAATTCCATTATTGCAATTGGTGAGGTGGATCACAAATAAAGGTTGTGTAAATTCACTAAGTTTGTTGGCGATGACTCCTCTTTTCTACTTACACATAAGGAGAGTACTTTGCATGCACCTCCAATGCAACATGCAGATCCTCTTGTGCTTCCATCAGTTCTGGACATCAGAGATGATTCCATACACTCATATTCTATACATGGAAATGAGCAGGTAGTATAGCCAGATAAGGAGCCATCACCGAAGCTTCAGCAGATGCCCAAGAGGGCACAATTCACACTTCAAGGAGTAGGTGTCCTTGCAGGGAATCCAATGGATTTAAGGAGGACTCGATCTCAGCATGAGGAACCCTCTCATGTACTTTCAACTTTCTGAACTTGTGATGCCCATGCATTGTTATATGGTTCAATCTACTTATCTGTAGACCTACAATAAGGCCGTGGGAAATTTATTATGGCAAACAACCATGCAAAAGGAGTATGAATCGCTCCTAGAGAACTAGACTTGGGATCTTGTTCCACTTCCACCAGAAAGGAATATTTTCAAATGCAGATGGGTCCACGAGATCAAGAGGTACAAGGCTAGACAGGTTGCTAAATGACTTCATCGGATCCATAAAGATTTCTACATCTTCACAAAGACTTTCAATGAGTAGAAGTTTCAGACTTTGTGGGATCGTCTTGGAGTGAAGAACACATTTGTCTAGAAACTACCTTTTCTTCTTTTGATACATTGTACTTTGAGGGGGGGTTTTGTTCCCACATGGTTTTCCTTCTTTCCCCATTTTTATTCAGTGTTCATTAGTTGCATTGTACATGAGTAACTAATATAGCCTAGTTGGTGGGACTCAATTTTACTACATAGTGATGTTCAGGGGGGTGTTGGAGAATTTACTATTTTCGACACACTAGTTCAATGGGAGTTAACTGACTAGTTCTATTTTAGACCATCATTATTATGCATGCATGCATTCCTAAGAAAAGCTAATTGCTTGATTGATTTTCTTAATTATGGAATGTTCTTCCCTATATATGAGTGTATTCCACTCATTTATTGTATCATATTGATCATCATTGTATCAATTATTCGATCATTGATCGACTCATTGGAGTAGTGTGGATATATTTTCTCATTCTTCCATATTGAATCTCTCATTCTTTCTTGATAAGATTTGTTTGTATTTGTTTTATCTAGATCTCCTGTGCAGGTTTTGATGAAACATTGACATGATCCAGGGTTGTGAATCCATAAGGACGGGTCCTAGGCCGTCTCTAAACACACAACAATTATCTATCAAGCTCTCAAGTTTTCTCGAGCACACAACAATCCTAAATTGCCAGCTCTCTTCCCCTTCAACCTACACAACCCAAATAAATGAACCCTTTTATTTGCAATGTAGTCCCTCAGGCAGTTCCAAATATTTTCCAAGGCTCCAATGCTACTGATCAGGAATATCAATGCTCAAAAACTCCAAGGATTCTAAGTTGTGGACAATTATTCTCTACAGGCCAATGCATCCAAACACTCAGGCGTTCATTCCTTTCTGGAATAAACAATAATTACTCACAACCATATAACAATGGCTCTCCTCCTCCAACCATTCGTTTCCATGCCATTCATAGCACACGAATGAGCAAGAGAGAGTGAGGAAAAGATAAGCAACCAACATGAATGAGAAAAAAAGGAAAATGAGCACCCAACTAAAATGAGCAGTGAACAACCAACAAACCCCACCAAATAGCCCAAGGTTGGGTTTAAAATGCAAGGACGTGGTATCCCCAAGAGACTCACGCACCCAAAGAGATAAATTGGTCCCACTAAGAGACTCACACCCCCCACCCAAACGCAGGTAAATAAATAATTGAGAAAAGGAGTAGCCCCTCAGCCACCTCTCTCGTGGAATCATAGCCTCCTATCTCTTGTCCTTGTTCGTCTTGCATCGAACAATGTGTTTTATTTATGTATATACAAAGTATTACATTTATAGGTACCCTGATCTTTCAACATACTGGCTCACCAACCTAAGTCACATTCACATAATACATTCTAGTTCATAGGGATTAAAACTAGGGATGTTACAGCCCCCTCCCCTTATTTTTTCACTGTCCTCGGTGCACAACACCATACTGATGTCCTTAATATTACAAAACTAGGCTCTCTGACCTTTAATCCTCACATGCAGTCCAACCAATGCTCATATACATAGGCATTTCGACCTAAAAACATGCATATATAGGCACTCTAACCTAAAACATGCATAATGATCTCACAAATTATATTTCTGGCAACAGTTCCAACCAGCAAGCTCTCATTCCCCATCAATCTGCACATCCCAAGGAGTGTACCCCTTTCTCTTCTCTAGATTCCTTCAAGCTGTCCCACTTCTCTTCAGGGCTCCAGTGCACTCGGCCGAGAATTCTTAGAGTTGTGGCTCCATGAACTCCAGCTGCAACAATTCTACTGGACTTTCTTCGTTTCATGTCTAGTCTTTGAGCTTGATTTCCTTCTGGTGCATTTCTTCCCGAGATTCCAACTTCAATATCCAACATCTCATCTATATTACACACATACCGTCATCATGAGATATCATCATAACAAATTTACTCATTAATGCCAAATTTGTTTCATAAGGAAACTCAAATTTCCCTGTGTATGAAATTCCATCTCATAATTTTCTTGGCTCTTGCCGCAGCAAGCATCAGTCTTTATTATGGCTTACATCAATGCCATACTTAAGACCACTCTTACCTGCAACACTCTCAACCTTTCATTTAGCAAAACATATTTGTTAGTATATCATAACAAATTTGCAATTATTGATTTCTTAAATCTATTTTATACAACAACAAAAAAAAAATCCATGCATGAGGTTTCTGCACATAATTTGCTTGGCTCATGCAGCAGTAGATATCGATCTTCCTTATGGGATTACATCCCTGCCATATCCAATACTACTCTACTTGCAATTTTCCCAATTTACACTCAACCAAACAAACTATCAGTATTTCATGTACAATATATTTTCATGACAACAAGTACAAAAATTCACAAAGTGATCTCATAATTGTTTACAATAACAATTTAATCGCTTCCATTAATCCAACTATTAACTGGAATGAACCCATCATTCTCTACACATGTATTATCATCCAATATTTTATTTCTTCTAGCCATAAATATTTTCATTACTTTGCTCCCCTTAAAGAGCTTTTCCGTAATCCAACATTATGTAACTATTTTAACCTACAACTTTCTTGTTACAATATGTAACAACTCCATAAATGTTCTTAACTTCAAGAGTTAGTAATAATCACATCATTTCATCTGTTAGTATAATCCTTTCTATGCAATATAATATATGCATGCAATCACCAAAATGCATGCAATAATTCCTTTAAGCATACCAACTATATCTTAGCATGCATGTGTGCAACTCCACCACTTGCACACTTCTATAACTTATTCATGCATACCTATTCAACACACCTCTACATTGGTTTCAAAATGTCCTTATCTAATTCATGCATCCTATCATGGTGAATTAGAAGGTATGGCCAATGCCTCGACACATCATCCACACACTTCCTATTGCTTGCTCAACCATTTGGATGCTCTCTTTTTCAACCCAAACACAACACCAAGAAAATAATTATTTGGTTCTCTTCAGTGTTGGAAAAAAGGTTGCAATCCAAACATTGATTCTAGCAGGAAGACTATTAGATCCTTTTGTGGCACCATATCCTTTCCATATCCAATCATGTCATGGCCTTGCACATAACTAGTTTCACTGGCATTCATTTATATAACGGGTTTATACCCCTTATTTGCTTTGGTCATTAACCATAACCAACACATTCCTAACATGTTGTTATGTCATATGATTGCATTCTAGAGTTAAATAACTTTTATAAATAGCACATGCCTTCAACCTTTACCATACCAAATGGTGAATCATTCCCATGAATGCATTCAAAACACATAATAATATCACTTTAAAAGTTAAATTATGGTTGAGGAAATTCTTACCTAAATTTCCTTAAGCAATAATACATCAAATTCACACTTGCATAGTTGCCATTTAATTGGTTTGATGCTATATGGTTAGTTGGTACCAGTAGGAGTTGTCATGCCTTCTTCACCAACCTCTTATTCACATTTCACCTTCTGGTTGCTCCTTCACATGGATGGATTCCACCTGCAGAACCATCAATACTTTCAGCCATGTAGTAACTCCCTCTTTCCGTAACTCCCTCTTTCCTAGAACAACAACCATCATTAGCAACTTTAACATTCATATAAATAACAATAGACTATTCCTAGTCTACAACATTTTATGTGTACTCTTAAACAGTTTCACATGTACTAATGCATATCTATCTGAACTAAGAATGCATCCCTAACATGCCCATGAGTGCCATATGTTATCTAGATTCCTATGTTATATATGGTTGTCCAATGTCCATATCATAGCAATTTGCATCAACTTCCCTCTTTTATTTTCATGTATAGCTCCCTTGTTGTTCCTAGTTGTCCCCAATTCTACTGGATTCCTATCACCCTTCCTTGAAGTCCGATTACATTTTCTTTTTAGAGTAACTCTACAAATAATGCATTGTCTTAGGTATTTATTGAACCCTTAGAGTGCACAAGTCTTCATTATTTCACCCCCAAACTTCTTATACTTGCACAATGCTTCCATCGCACTACTCTGATTAAAAAAAATGGAGGTGCTACTCCAAAACTATATAACTGATCCCTAGAGACGACGCACCTACAACCACTAGAGGCCTTCCTCAATTTTATGGGAAATGTGTTGCCTAGCTCAAAAATATGGGTGGACATATATGTCTTATACTCTTCAATAACTTTCCAATGACTATTCATGTGCCTCAATCTTATTTTTGAGTTGAAAGTTATTTCTTCCTAAAAAAGTCATTTTCACCCCCTTTATACACTTTCTCCATTGGTGCGATTTCACTAGAAGGTCAACTTTTGTCAACTCTAGCAGAAAATCCAAAAATAACCAAGCAAACTTTTGTATTGGGCACATATAGTATTTACAATTGTGAACACAAAGAAACTTTCATATTTGGAATTGGATGATCTAGTAATATTCTACAATAATATGGAATATGCAACTTTGTCCTTTTTACAAACAATTTCTTTTCTCTTTTCTCGAACCACCTTTCTTACCCATCCTTCTAAATCCAATTTTGATCTCATAATCCATTTATTCTCTTTAAGAGATTTTCAACGACTGTAACCATGCTCAAAACCGAGCTCGGAATCAAAAGGTATGCCCCTCTGAAGTTTTTGGGTATTTTTCCCTTCTACTAAAGTTTTCCTATCTGACGTGGCCTACACGTGTGTTGGATGATATCATCGGTCCACTAGTGTACACATGGACCTATCTTGTACTCATCGGTTGACGTGTCTAGACACACAAATCCTTCGACGTAGAAAGTCTCCAACCGGGCACCGGGATCTAGTGGATCCCCACATATAACACACCTAAAGGTCCTCCTAGTTGTCGGTTATCTAGTTATCTGGTCCCTGGAACCATACCCAAACTGAGACCTCGCCTCACCGAGCACCTCTCCTCACCAAGTACCGAGACCACTGGGCTTTGCCAAGGCCCCTGCAATAGCTCTCCACCCGTCCGATGGTCTGATTCTCCGATGTGGTGAAACTCTCCTGAGCTTTGGCTAAGAAATCAATGGCCAAGATCTCTCGTCCCCCCAGATTCAATGACTAGGGTCTAACCCTGTGTTCGAGGGCACGTAAGGAACACAGGCCCATTCCTCGATTCACTCACTTAGTGTTGACACCTATCAACTTACTATTGGATAAACTCGATGACACGTTGTTGATGACAT
>SNQJ01S0050391.1:16607-37690 GCA_010110895.2 Picea sitchensis | reverse complement strand
GGTATGTGTCACTCTGATTCTCAAAACATTTGAATATGTGCATTTAATTCTTTTTACTTCTAACGTGTGCTTGGATAATATGACTTTCCACTTGACCAGATCCGGGGGGAATGACATGATGCGCTAGTAAGTTGGTTCCCATAGGGTTTGAGTTTCCACTGGGGGCATTCATAAAAGTTCATCGTCCATTCCCACCATACTTAGAACTTTTCATATTTTCCCCACTCATCCATCCCATACACTAGTCCAGGCATTGGGTTGGCCAAATTATCAAAGGGTTGTACCTTACCTTGTGGGAAGAAGGGGATAAAGACCCAGAGTCTAAAAGTAGATGGAAAAAAATAAGAACCAAAAGAATGAAACCTTGAGATGCTTCACCCAGGGATGCCCGAGAAATCAATAAAAGGCTTCTCAACAAGAAATAAAGGGACCCATAAATATAATAAATCAAGAACTAGTTGTAGGATAGGAGGTCTCATCACAAGCCAACCTATTAGGTCCATGGGCATGTAGCGATATGACACTACCATTCAGATTATCACCACGTCAGGGTAGTTTCTCTTGGTGGCATAGCCAAGATAAATGGGGTCTCATCACGATCCAACCTTCTCATTTCCGTGAAATGCTTGGGGTCACCATGCCAGGGAAGTGTCCCCTAACTGGCGTCTTGAAATTAAAAGCAATAAGAATAAAAGATAAAAGGCATGAATGCACTTGGAAACATTTTCATCCATGACAAGGTGAAACTCACCCTCTTTAGAGGCACCCATAGGTAATCCATACATTTCCCTGTTATCACTACACCCATTGCCCATACATCCCCTACCACCTCATCCACTTACATGTCCTGGATTTGACTTCACCCGTGAATATCCAACATCCAATGAGCATTAGACCAATAGGAAGTCCTAGCATCCCCTCCAAACTTGTCTTGCAGGATAGCATAATATCTTTGAGCACTTGTCTGGGTAAAGAGGATTTCATGCACATGTTTAATAAACTTGATTATTAGATGTGATTGAGATTGCTATGATCCCCATGACTTATGAGCCCATGGAGGGTGTATTTGTTGATGTTGCAGGGCCACACCTGATGGACAGGTACACATGGGAATATTATTAGTTTGGACCTCCATGGGGATAAAATCCCACTAGATGGATGTTGCGACCCCAGCTAGGGGTAGAGACAGATCAGGGGTTTTCACCAGAGAGATAAGAGCACATTCCACCATCGACAAGATATCATGCTTGGACCAAGGGGGGAATTTCCCTTTTCACCATGATGTAGGCCTTGGAAGGACCATGATGTCACCCAGGTCACCCATGACATCACTAGTGTTTTGGATACTTTGGATACATTTGTGTTCTAAGTGGCACGTGTGGCAGGATATTGAGGCCCAAGGAGGCCTAACAATTTTTCTCAGGAGGCCAATGTTTCCCTAAAAGGGCCTAACATCACCCTAAAATGGCATGACATCATCTTTACAGCTTGATTTAGGGTTTTATTATGACATTTAATGTAAAAACTAGATATTATGTGTAATTGCCCATGTCGAGCTTCTTGACCTAATTCTGGCCATTGTAACAATATAAATAAGGGGAAAATCACTCTTATTTTTCATCATATTTCACTCACACTTGTGAGGACTAAAATTTGTGCCCTATATAGGGTTTATTGGCTGAAATTGTAGGCACACTTGTTGAGGAAGGCTAAATCTTGGAGTATTTTGACAAGTTTCTTGGTGGAAGTGTTCAACTAGGGTTTTTCTTGATGATTCTTGATGTATATAAGTGATATTTATGAAATTATTCTTAATTGAATGGCTATAGTATTATATATCTTTCATTTGCATGAAATAATATGAAATTTCTTCATTAAACCCTAGGAAGAATAGAACATGTTATTGTCCTAGCTTTAAAAGACTTCACCTACTAGATCTTGTCAAGAGGCCAGTTTTCTTGAATCATTTGTTAGGTCCTTGCCATTGCAACACCCTAGTTTTACTTGCTTCATCTTAGATGATTTTGCTTCATCATTGAGTTAAAGAGGGGGGAAATTCTACTAAGGTATAGGGTTACCTACACCTTAGTAGCTAGTATCCCCTAGGGTTTGATAGTTGGAGCCTTGGGTTACCAACACTCCACCTATTTATCCCTCTTGTCTTTGACTCTCCTACTATCATTTTTCTTCAACATTTGTTGCCATATCATTGACTCCATTTTCCCTAAAGCACTAGTCTAAGTCCTCTTTTGAGTGATTAATCAAAACAACCATCGAAACCTATACTTTGAGCTTCCTACTAACCATTTCTAACATTAGAATAACATAACCTACTAATTTTTTATTTTTTTTACTAAAGTAATCTGCAGCCATACATTGCAGCATTAAAAGATTCTAAAATCAATTGAGAAGGTTGATTTATGCATTGCCTTGTTTGCTTCTAATAAATGCTAGTATTATGATGTTAATGGTTGATGATTCTTAGTCATTTTGAATTTGTTTAGAGGCACTTATTGTGAAGTATTGCCTCATAAATATTGTTGTAATTTTCTTTTTACTTCATCATTATCAACCAATTGCTTTATTTTAGAAAGTCTATGGCTTTATGAAGTGTTAAACATACTTGCAATATATACAGTTTCTTGTTGCTTTGTTTTAGGCAAGTACACCTTGATATATTATCATTTCATTGCCAATTGGTTATAAAACCAAACTTTCTGATCAGTGGTGACTTGTGATAGGGGATATTTTATTAGCCATTTTTGGCCTTGTCTTCTCAAACCCCCATGTCACCGGGGACATATCCCCTGGGCCTACAAACCTAAATAGAAAGAGGAATCCTATTGAGGTGATAGTGATAGGATAAACTCAAGTTACACCAATATGATTTCCTTATACCTTTCCTTCTATCAAAGTACAAATTGTGCGATAAAATCTTGTTTGAGGTAGACCTCCTAGTATTCTTCTTCTTCTTTCCTTGACTGATATTATTGTTATTTTCTCTGAGTGCAGGTGTAGTTTGAGTTTGTGAGCTCTCCTCATCACTACCCTCCTTCATTCCACCACAAGAAGGTTGAGGTGGTAGTGGGTTGCTTCCTTCACTTACCTCTACTACTCCTCCCAATGAGAAGGTCAAATCTGACATATCTTTGTCCTTTATAAAAATTGTCTTCATGGACATGGGATTTTTCATTCTACCATCAAAATCCAAGCCTTCATGCTTGGTCGATGGTGTGGCTACAATGGGGCTCAATATGCCTTGTCTCCTCTTTCCTATCCCTTGTCCATCATAACCCATATTCCTTACTAGCTTGGAGCCAATGCCTTTGTTATGCTTCTCAAATTCACCAAACTAATCTTAAGGAATGTCTATGGAAGGTGAGCTTACCAAAGTGGTCTTGGTCATGGTGTTGGTTGAGGAAGTGGCAATGGATGGTGACCTTGCTTCCTGGTTCTCTTGGAGAATTTCTTGAAGCTTCTCCAAGGCCTCCTCTTTCACTACCAACTCTTGTTTCATATACTCCATCATCTACATGAGCTATCCTCCTTCCAACTATCCATCTGGATGACCTTCTCACAAAAGTGTACAAGCCTCACTCTGTGCTTGTCCCAATTTAACATGACAGTGGTGAGGGAGTCTTCACACTCCTCAAAATTCTTCTTTAGCAATGATAGTTGTTTGGTAGAAGTATCTAGGTGCTTCTCCATCTATTCAATCCTCTTGTTGAACATCTAGACCTTCTCCTTTAAGTGTTCCTTCTCTTCTCGAAGATAAGCATTGTTGGATAATAAGGAATCCAAATTTTCTTTTATTTCTTTCCCCATGTTGATGCCTTTAATATTTCGTTCAAACATATCATAGTTTTCATGGTCAAGGAAGAAGTTTCTCTAATACCATCTCCTGATAATTCTGTAAACAAGGGACTTATAGCCCACTCACTTAACCAACATGGATATTGTGCAAAATTATCCTTTTGTTCTCTATCTTAGTCTTGTATAGAGTGTTATCTCTACACATAGGCCACTAGGTCTCTATTTCTATATCCTTTATGGGGAATTTTGTTGTTATGTATTCTTCTAATGGCTGAAAGGCCTTTGTTCCTAATGGATCATGCACACAACAACTAGATATTCTCTAGATTGATTAGTTGGTTTCCTTCTTTGTGTAACCACTCCAAGATGGCCTTGCATGAGTGTTTTCTCTCTTATTTTGAATTCAATCTATTAAGGAGTTACCGAGACTCTCCTTTGAACCTTTGTTTGCACTCTAATGCCTGCATAAATTGGAAATCATAATAGTACAAAAATTGTTTACAAAACCTATACCAAGATCCTTCATTATTTCAAACTTGTTTCCAAAGCATTTATGTCAATGGCCTCAAATCTCCAAACAATAACTCATTTTTTTGGACAAGTGTATGCATAACTCTGTGAGATTCTTTACCATGATGTAAATTGTGGGAGCTGTGATGATCCAAGAGGATGCCACCTAAATGTCCCCATAAAGGATTTTTACAAATAATAAAAAAATACAATTCCCTCAATTCTTCCATACAATGGAGACTTCCTCTAACAACAGCCAATCCAGTCTTTTAAAAAACATACCAAAGGAATTTCAATGGCAAAGCTTTCTAGTATTGAAAATGCCAAAGCTGGATTTCACCGATCTCTGGCCTGTATCTCACTATGAGAGAATGAACAAGATATTATTGACATGCTCAACCACATCGCATAACATAACCACCACTTCACCATTCAAGTTGGTGGTTCCATGGCCTCTTATAGTATCTTCTCTATACAGTGGAAGGTAAATCTATGTGGATTAGAAACAAATTTAGTTTTTTTTAATCAGCCCAAAGAACAATTTCCCAAACCAACAAGATAATTTAATTATCCAACAAACTAAAATTGGCTAGCAGGTACTTTAATTGTCCAACAACCAATGTAATCACCCAAGGTGATGTGAAGTCACCTAGGCATGTGTGAAATGATCCATTGAAATGTGAAAACATCCCAAGAACTTGGAAAATGTCCCAAACAATATGAGATATGCCCAACAATTGATTAAAATGTCCAACCACTCATTAAAATGCCCTAAAATTGATTAAAATGTCTAGCCACTAATTAAAACCCCTGACAATTGATTAAAACATCTAGCCACCCACTGAAATGCCACCCACTGAAATGACCAACAACTGATTAAAATATCTAGGTATGTAAGAATTCAACCCCGACAGGGAGAAATCTACCCAACAATGTGTAAAATTTCCCATCCATGTGTTGATATTATGGTAGCTGCAGGAGGTATCTAACTCCATGTGTAACCCTGAAAAGAATAGAGTTTTTCGGGAAGTAAGAAGTAACCCTAAAGCATTGAACATAACGCTAGAAGACAAGTCGACTCAAGGAAATAATTAATATTAAGTATTTAGTCTCCAGAATGAGAAGTTGGCCCAGATAGCTCAGGAAACAGTATAAATACAAGTATCCAGACCTCATTTTGTACACACTGCTCAGAATTGCAGCTGGGAAGAAGTGTGCACTACAGGAACTGGGCTAGTATGCAAGTCTAGGGAGTAGCTGCAACCAACAGCTGCCGCAATCTGGTTCCTAGTTTAGGCTCAGACTTTCTGTTGGTTATGGTTGGAATTTCTTATTAGTCATGGTTATCTTTATGCATTAGCCTTGGTTGGCTATTGGTTTTTTTTCGTAATCATTCTTTATCAAGGTTAAGGTGCTCGGGGGTGGCTCCGACCTATGGTTGGGTGACAATATTGCTATATTGTCTATGGTTAAATGAGCACATCCATTATTTTCTAACACCATGCAGAAACTTGACCTAGACAAGGAGAAATCCACCCAGCAATGTGTAAAATTGCCTAGGCATGCATGAACTTGACCCACGCAGGGATAAATATGCCAAAAATGTGTATAAATGTTGAGGCATGCATGAATTTGACCCAGGAAAGGAGGAGAAATCCACCTAACAATGTCTAAAAATGCCCAGGCAACTAAGATTGCAGGTTGTTAGGAATTTTGAGCTTGTAGGGAAGATAAATTCATTCAATAGTCATAATTAAACCAAATTAGAAACTCCTATAGTGGTGCAATGGATCTAAGATGAAAACCGTTGATCTATGGGCCTATGAATGCATCCTATGGTGGTAACAATAGAGTTGTTATACTCTGTATTAGACAAACAAAACCATTAATGAAGTAAATCCACAATTTAATTTGCTTGTCCCTCTCATTTACACTCTTAATATTCACAAGAAGCCATTAAAAGCATAACTAAAAAATGATTCCACCAAAACACAATCACAATGAAAAATCAAAGCAATTCAAGACATAATGGATACCATGTTTACCCTAGAAACCCAAATGGGAAAACCAACTTTGAATGTGGCTCAGTCTATTTCAAAAATCTTTGTTTACAATGATTTATTGGCTCTTTGTCCATTCTCCTCTCCTTGGCCAAAAGACCGATTGAAAATGAGAGTGAAGGAGGAAATAGGGAGAGTTGGGGCTAGGGTGAAGGCCAACAACCATTCCCCTTCATTTCCCATTCCTCAACCTTCTCTCCTATTTATTTTTTTTATTTCATTTAATTCTTCTTTTTTCCCCTCTCACATTTGTCTCATTCAACATTTACATTTACTTTCCTTTTACATAGTTTACATAACCTTCATAGATTTCCCAATTATCTTGCAGGTACTAAGTCTTATCCATTCATTGGTTCAGATCCATTTCGGATCACACCTTCCCATTGAGAGGATTTTTGGCCTCCAAAAGCACAAGGAAACCAATCTGGATCAATGTGTATTATGTCTACTTCTATGGAATATGTCTCTAACTATGGCTCCTGGAAACAACTTTGACTCTAGCTCTAGATTTGGCTCGCCGCTTGTGGCTACTGTATTTGGTCCCTGGCTATGGCTCTAGCTCTATTTCTATCTATTTTTTTCTTGTAGTAGAAGTATTCTCATTGACTCTATGCTCTGAGAAATATCCAGATCCAAACTCCATGCTCAACATCCAATCCCATCTCCCTCTCTACCTTGGAGACAATCTATCTTGGTAGTCATGAAGCCAAGCCAAATGTTGGTATTCTTGTTCACATTTAATCATAGCCCAACCACCATCTCCATTCTTGTCACATCTATTACACTTGATTGGCAAACAATTATTGGTATTTGTTGACTCAATTCCATGGATCTGTATCATTGAATAAGGTATGTGGGATCTGTAGCATTCAATTCAACAAGAAGTTGGCAAATTTGCAGCATACACTTGGTGATTTTTTCTATACCAAACCTCATCCCTGCAAGTTATATACAAAATTAACAAATTGTCCCTAAGAAACCAATAGAAATTAAATTAAAATATACATTATGAGGAAGAATAGTACCTTTGCAATAATATGGTAGTATGGGTAAGGATATACCAAAAATAAAGGAAACTGGTATCAAAATTAAATGTGGGGAAAATAAAAAAGTATGTAAAAGATGGAAAATCAGGATCCCATCATATTTCCCTAACTGAAGGTGTTGCATGCCCTTGTGCAACTAGTATGACTAATATAAGTCAATATTTGAAGTAGATGAATGCAATATTCTCAATCTGTAAGAGGAATTCTCAAGATCTCCTCTTGTATAATAGGAAAAAAATTTCTCAATGAATTTCCATAACTGTTTTTCCTCTTGTTGTTCCCATCTGTGATGGAATCTATACACTGGTGCATGTAACGCACCTTAGACTTAGTTTTGGGCATCTACCACTAAAAATCCAACTCTGTCACATATGGAAATTTTTAAATTTTACTTTTAACTCACTCAGTAAAACTCAAATACCATTAATTAATTAATACCATCCTTACTAAAGGATCATAAAATATTTATACTCTACTCTGATACCAAATGAAATATGTCCTATATATGAAACAATATAAGGCCCACCAACAACATTCCACACAATGCATAATTTATACCACAATATACTCATGCACAACAACAAAAATTAAGCATATATATAAATACACATAATACTAAGAAAAAAAACACATAACATAGCACTTATCTTTTTATGAAATCACCAACCGGATGTAGACCTTAGATGTTTCTCCCAGCCATAGACCTTAGATGTTGACCTTAGATGTTGTTCTAAAACTCTCAACAACAAGTCACCCCTGAGATGGGGCTATGACTCCACTAGGAAAAAGGATACCTAATTCAACTATGGTACAATAGTCAACACAACAATGTCTAGGACAAGGTACCAACTCCAACAACAACTCCAACCTATAGCCTCTAGCTCCCCACAGTCTACACAACCTAAGGAAATGTACCCCATTCTCTGCACAACAGTGCCTCAAACTATCCCACTTCCCTTTGAGGCTCCAACACAGTTCTTCCAAGAAGTATTAGAGCACTATGGCTTTAGGAACTCTAGCTACACTCGCGAGTCTCGAGGCACCCTCGATGCCTCACACCTAGGGAAACCTATTTCCAACAATTATCCCTCCATGGCTTTATCCTTCCCTAAGTTAACCCAAGGAGAACTATATACTTATCCACCTAGGATTCACAAGGTAACATGGTCATAGTAGCTCCTCAGCTCACACCCCACAAGAAATGTTAATAATGATGGAATTTGTTAGGATCCTATAAATTATAGGAAATCAGTATTCTGACTAATGTCCATTTTGGGCATAAATAAGATTGCTCATGGCCCATATTGAAAATGCAAAGTTGAAAAAAGGCTATCAACACCTCTCCAAAGATGTCTTCTCCATTGATGTTGCAGAACAAATGATGGCTACATGTCGTGTTCCCAGATCTATTTTGGCAAAATTCTTCATCAATGAATGTGGTTTAAGAAAGATTATGGCTCTGGTACAAAGTTTCTTTATGATAGTGTTTTCTTACTGAAACAAAATTGAGCATTTTCTTTATATATTGGATCCAAATAGTTTCTTGGAGCATTGATTTTATTTTTTCAAAGCCTTGAAATTATTTGGGGCCTACATTTCTTGGCCATTTTTCTTATTATAGACTCTCGGGCTTTATAGCAGGGTTTTATCTAATTTAAAATTTTGCCAAAAATTTTGGGCTCAAAGGCCGATCTTCAGTCCTCGAGCCAAGCACCCGCATCAACAACAACATCAACAGTTAGCAACACCTACCACAAGACAACAATACAAACAAGTCGAAGGAGGGGCCCAGAGCAAGAACGCTAAACACCAAGGCAGAGTCATAAGTGTTTCGAGCTCATTGCTCACATCAATATTCATTATAAACAATGATGTATGTGAACTGGAACCATTGTAACCAAATCCCTGGTGAATGCGGGATAACACTCACTATTGCGTTAAAAAGACCCGCCAAGCAAAAAAAAGTCAAACCCTCTCACCGAGCAAGCAAGTGTCAAATCCTCGATCTCAGGTGTCAAGTGCCAAGCCTGGAAAAGATTGCACCAGTGATAACTAGATCAATCAATTAATGACGCCCAAAACCTAGCATGTGAATGTCACAAGTGGCGAAGGTGTCCAAAGGATGAATCGGGTGCCAAGAGGGGACATACAGGTGTCAGGGATCTTGCACACTTATGCGAAGTTGTTTTTCGAAGTTATGCATGCAGATCACCAAACAAGCTCGATAGCACATTGTGTCTATGTGACCGATTTCCAAACCCGAATGGACAAGCAGTTTAGTCTTTTTGGGGCCCTCCTAGTATAGGTAAGATACAATAAAACCCTCATGCGCACTACTAACAGGTGGAACTACTCTTAAATAAACAAGGAAACACATTATTTCATGCTTCTATGGATAAGAGAAGTGCTAACTCCAGCTCCAGGGCACCGCATCCACAACACACCTGTTATCGAGCCAAAATAATGCCCAAACATCAACCACTAAGCGACAAGCCACAAGGAGTAAAATTTGTCGATTATTCTCTCGCCTCTGGAAATATCTATGAGGCAGTGAGGTTTGAATAAGAAATACTTTGAAATGGTACTCTTCATCTCATTGGCCTTTTGAGCGATGGTGGTCTCTACTCACGATTAAATCGGTTGCAATATCTTTTGAAAGATTCGAGTGAATATCATCACTATGGTCTTGATTGTTTTGATAGGTAAAGGATGTGATTTTGTACAGATCACTAACAGATCCTCTGTGGAGAAAGCTTTGCAAAATTCACATGGTATTGATGTGGATTTCTTGGGGTCGATCCATGGAAAACGAGCAGACTATAAGTTGGGGAGTGCATCCTTTAAAATGGATCCACATTAATGGAATAGTAGTGGAACTCACTACAACTATGGTCAAGGATATGAAGCTTATGGTTATACCCCTCCAACCGAATATCCAATGATGTATAGTTACGATGTTTCTTTTTGGATTTATCAACAATAGTAAAATATACATATGAAATCTTCGACTATTGTAAATCCAGAAGGCAAAGGACCCTAAGAGGCTAAGAAAATTAAGAATTCAACTTCAAAGGGAAAACAAAAGGCTCCAATGATTGACAATCCTGATGATTCAAAGCTCTATATTCAGGAATTGAGTTGTGATAGGAGCATAAGAGACAACTCTCGTTGTTTCAATGGTCAACTAATAAGGACAATCTAGAGAAGTTACACCTGTTGAAAATAAACAAGTGTCATTGTGTTAAGAATAGAGGTTCCAGTCAACATACTTACAAAAAATTGTTACAGGAAATTCTAGAGTGATTCTTGTACAAAATATTCTGCAAAATGTGCAAAAAATGAAATTTTATCTTTAGAAGACCCAGTGCTACAATAGAGAATGATAATTATATTCTGATGGCACATTTTAGGAGAAATTCGATCCACTAGTTTTGGGAATGGAACTGATAGCATTTATTCTATATCAAGCATCCATATTTGAGGGCAGTTAGATCACAAGTGGTAGAGATTTCCTATATTTCAGGCAGTGGTTAGAGAATAGATTCTCCATCTGGCAGCAAATCCAACAACCTCAAGCATTCGACTGATTCTGCATTTTTTTTTTTTGATTCTGTTAGAGTTTATTTGCTAGCAAATCTTAACAAACTCCAATGTTTGAAATGTTCAAGCAGTATCTTCAGATTTTTTAAGTATTTTCTGTTAAGATAGTTCCTTGAAATAAGGCAGTTTGTTTGGACAAGTGTCGAGATGATTGTAACTGTTTTCTATTTTTAGAAAGTAGAGATAGGACTCGAGTTCTTAAGACTGAGAGTATCTTTACCTATTTATATAGATGTAAAATACAAAAAGGGTTTCGACCTAAGAGGAAGTAGTTTTCTTTGCTGGACTATGGGCTTTGCCATTCCAGAAAGCTTTTTTCTGTAATCTTTAAATGATCGATCAAAAATAGGCAAGCTGTTGACAGGATTCTTGTGCGGAGGTGTTGGTGGCGTTTCCTTTTATCTGTTAAGTGTTTTTCCAGTTATCATACCACTTGTTTTCAAATTCTTATTGTCAAAGGATAGTAATAGAGAAGAATTTATTGGTGAAATACACTGCATCTGATCTTTTGGTAATCTTTATGTTTCTCTTCTAAAAGCTTAGTTTAGGAATTCTTAAATGCTCCTTTGCTTGACTTTTTCTCCTCTACTTTTTCCTCATTTGACACCATTAAAACTTGATTCAATCCAACATTTCCACTACCTTGCCTTGTGTAAGAGATTTGTCTAGATCTAAGAGTGAGTCATATATTCAAGCACAGACCCCATCACCCAATGGTCCCTCCTCTCACGCTCCAACCAAACAATTTAAAAAACCAAATCACGATCCATAATAACTAGCATAATATCCTATTCTAAACCAGGCTAAATCATACAGAGAGATCCCTCTCTGAGCCTTGGAGGTCTAGATCCAAGACTCCAAGTGGTTGAAACAGTTACCTCCGTCAATTTCTCCCTGAGCCTAAAAAATTACAGAGTGATAACAAAATCAATGAGAATGGATGAATTTTCCACTAAAACCAAACGTTAAATATGCATGTTAGCTTTTTGATAAGTGGCACTCAAAGAACTACTCACCCACCACTTGGGAACTCATTCTTCCACTTGAGAACTTAGGATAAAAATCGTAACTTAGGAATTAGGACTTAGAAATATATTATTATATTCTAGGGCTTAAGCTCCTTTCCTTAAGGCATTAGTCCTCTTTCCCTCTTGTGGAGTCCTATCCCCCCATATTCTCCCGTCTGACTTGGCCTGTAGTAGTGATGCATTTTATTAATATATCATACTGTGATTATGATTTACAATACTAGGATCATCGGCCTTGCCACATATTGGAAGAATGGCCGAATATCACATAGGCACTCTGACCCAAAACATATATTCATAGGCACTCCGACCCAAAACATCCTGGCTCACTGACCTATAAAACATATGTACATTTACAACTTGTGGGTATTACATTCCCCTCCCCCTTATTTATGCACTTTCCTTGGTGCATTATATACAAATATACAATTAAAAACCTCAAACATGTTAAAAAAATTTCAGGTACTCTTTCCTCATCGCATGCTCATGATCCCATGTAGCATCTTGAGGACCATAGCAGGTCCAATGGACCTTTAGCAATCATATGGCTTGATTTCAGAGTACCTTGACCTTCATGTCTAATTTGTGCACTGGATAGTCCTGGAAGTCACCCTCGTGCTCCACCTGGATCACATTCCAATCAATTACATGGTTAGAATTAGGCACATACTTCTTAAGTAAAGACACATGAAACACATTATGAATGCACATGGATGCAGGTAGTGAAATAATGTATGAAACAATACCAATCCTCTCTAGGATTTCAAATGGTCCATAATACCTTGCTGCTGGTTTTGGGTAGCTTCCTAATTTTAGTGAGCATTTTTTAGCCTTCACTCTCAAGAATACATGCTTGCCCACTCTAAGTTCTCTATGTGTTTTACCCTTGTTCACATAACTTTTTTCCCTATCTTGTGCAACCTTTAAATTCTATGTTATTTTCACAATCTACTCTTCCATTTCTTTGAGGAATTATAGCCCAACAACTACTCTCTTTGTTGGGTTTTCCCAACTCATTGGCATGTTGCACTTTCTTCCATACAATGCTTCAAATGTGCTCATGTTCAAAGATGCCTCATACCCATTGTTATAAGTAAATTCAACTAAATGCAAATAATATACCCATTTTGATGGTTTATCCATCACATAGATCCTCAACATATCCTCAATCACCTGAATGACCCACTATGTTTTCCCATCTAACTCCAGGTGATATATTGTGCTAAAATATAAATTTGTCCCAAATCCTTTAAACAAACCTTTCCAAAAATTTGATGTGAACTTGGGATCTCTATTATAAACAATTTCCTCGGGAACATCATGTATCCTGGAAATTTCCTTCATGTATACATTTGCAATGTTGGTTTCCTTGTGAGTTAGCTTCACTGGAATAAAATGGGAAACCTTAGTTAATTTATCCACCGCTACCATGATGAAATCTCGTTGCCTTATAGTCCTAGGAAATTTAGTAATGAAATCAATTGTAACAACTTCCCATTTCCACTCAGGAATGGGCAATGGTTGTAGACATCCAGATGGATGTATATGCTCATACTTTAACCTTTTGAAATTCTTGACATCTAGATATATAATCAACCACCTCTTTCTTCATTCCTGACCAAAAGTATTGGCCCTTTACAAGTGCCATTGTTTTCTGATATCCTGGGTGCCCATCATAAGGAACATTGTACATTTGTCTTAGAACTATATTTTTCAGCTATTGAAATTTAGGAACATACAATTTTCCCCTTTACGTAAGGACTCCATCCTCTTTCATCCCATAATCCTTAAATTTCTGCTAAAAATTACCTTGTTGTAATGCTTTTTTTATTTATAAGTAGTGCTGATATGAATTTGCAACTTCTATTTTTTTTTATTTTAAATCATATATGTACATGCTAATGGTTATATCATGCATATCATGCACTCTCCCACTGAGTGCATCAACCAGTTCATATTCCTTTCCTTTGATACGATTTATATCAAAGTCATATTCACTGAGGAATTCCATCCATCTAATTTGTCTGGCATTCAATGTTGGTTGTCTAAACAAATATTTCAGACCACTATGGTCTGTCCACAACTCAAATATTTTTCCCATGAGATAATTCCTCCACATATTTAAGGAATGAACTATGGCTTCCAAATGTAAATCATGTGTGGCATAGTTCCTCTCATGTCCTTTCAACTTTCTGGATTCATAGCATACCACACACCCATTATGTGTAAGGACTCCACCAATCCCTTCCTTGCATGCATCAATCAACATAATGAGATTCTCCTCTAGATCAACAATATTCAATATTAGTTCACTTGTCAATAAATTCTTCAAATGATGAAAGATTTTCTCACATTCTGTAGTCCATTTGAATTTCATGCCCTTCTTTTGCAAATAAGTGATTGGGTGTGCAATCTTTGAAAAGCCTTTAATAAATCTTCTATAACAACTTGCAAGTCCCATGAATGATCTAACTTTTGTAACATTATTTGGTGTTGGCCATCCTCTAATGGATTATGTTTTCTTAGGATCAATTGTTATCCCTTCCTCTGAAATAATATGGCCCAAATAATGGATCTGCATCTATGAAAATGAGCACTTGCTTGACTTGGCATAGAGTTGATGCTCCCTCAATACTTGTACAACCTTCCTTAAATGACTCTCATGGCACCCCTTTGTCTTGGATTAGATGATTTTGTCATCCAAGAAAAAAATTACAAACTTTTCCATATACTCTCTGAACACTCCATTTATCAGACACATGAATACAATTGGTGCATTTAAGAACCCAAATGTCACCACTACAAACTCATAATGTCCATATCTTGTTCTAAATGTTTTTTTGCTTATATATTCATATTTAATTCTCAATGAATGATAGTCGGACCTCAAGTCAATATTGGAAAATATCCTTGCACCTTTCACCTGATCAAATAGATCCTCAATCCTTGGAAAATTATATTTGTTATTTATGGTAACCTTGTTCAACTCCCTGCACAACCTTAAGGTTCCATCATTCTTCTTCACAAAGAGCAGTGTGTAACCCTAAGGTGTCACACTTGGGTGTATATACCCCTTCTTCAAAATTTCTTCAACCTACATTTTTAATTCCTCCATCTCTAGTGTGCTCATTATATAAGGAGTCTTGGACACTAGGGAAACTCTAGGCACCAAATCAATAGAGAAATCAATATCTCTCTATAGTGGCAACACTATTATCTCCTCAAATACATATTCATAATATTTCAAGACTGGATGGTATTCAATACTTGTCGTTTTATCATTGTCTACCTCTTCTATATGGGCTACATAAATCTAGCATCCTTTTCTAAAACTCTTCTCCAACTATATGGATGAAATTTCTTTGATAGTTATAGGCCTTGGAATTCCATGAAATTTCCTTTGACACCCCTCCTCATAAAGAAAAGTGAATGGATTGTCATAGTAATCTAGGACAATATGATGCATTTCCAATAAATTTCCATAAAAACTTCACAAAAGAAACGTTATCTGGCTAGATGAGTACATTAAATGTTGAGTAAATATGGTTTTCCAAATTTGTCATCTGGGGTCCCTTTTCCTCCTCTGAAAATCCCCAAAAACATGCAAAACATGGCCCATAATAGTGTATTTTTCCATGTTTTGGCATCTCTAATCTAACCTTCATGGAATCCAACCAATCCCTTCACTAAGTATTTGCATGTCTTCTTTTCTGTCAATCTGTAAAAATTTCATCAGTAACAATTCCCTTGCCATTGAGCACGAACCTGCTCTTCAAAAACCTCTAATTTTCAATTTCTAGAAAAATGGTGCATAATTAGTCATTATCCCTCTTGGGCACTTCTATATCCCTTGATACTATGGACAAAACCCCAAAAATTTAAACTTTGTCTGAGTTATTATGCTCTCTCTATGGCCAAAATACAATTTTGGCTCCAGACTTGGGATTTTTTTTAAACCATAGGAAACTTTTGCCTATTTGGCATCCTTGCTAATGTGGCTACTGATGTGTCATTATGGTTCTACATGGAACCCTGAGGTGATTCCATTTCAACCTATTGGCCACCCTATCCATGCCTCGCCAACCTCCATCACCTTCCTCTTCCCTTACCTTTATTTTATTTTATTAAAATGAATTACGAGCCCCACTCGTACCTGACCACCCACTTGGCACTCAAACTGAACACAGATGGGATAGGGTTCCCATCTCTTATTCCAGACTTCCACCCGATGCCCATTCATTGGTTGCATGGATTGATGAGTCCCATCCCACACCCTTTTTCCTCCGAGCACATGACATGCTCGTTCCTCAGATCAGATGGCAAATGATGAAGGGAGATCAACAACTCACATTGACACCAAATAGTTTAGTTTTAGGAATTTTAACGGAGAAAAATCCTCCAATACCACCAAACCTCCCTCCACCTATGATCTCTCCCACATTCATTTCAAATCTTTTGCAACTTTGTGAAACCACATTAAAAACCTCAGATATGACTAATGGTTTCAAATCTTGCCCCATTGTCCATCATGGAGATTACTTCACCCATTGGGATTACACTTATCCATTGTGGCCTTCCACCCCTCCATCATGGAATTCCACCATGGACCTGTCATCGTGGCAACCCACATCATCACTGCCATGTCACTATGTACCGATTTTTTCAAAATTTTCCAAATTTCCAAAAATTCCTAATTTTGAAATTTCCGTGAAGGCTTCCATGAAAATCTATAATTATGCTTCCCATGGCCAATTTCGGTTCTACAAACAACCAATTGCTTCCATACTCGACCCTTTGAAATTTATGGGCATGAATTCCTCCTGAATTCACTCAGAAATTGGGGATTTTTACCTAATTTCACCTAAATCCTTCTACTTAGCTACCACGGATTCTACCATTCTCAACCTCTCGGTCAAATTTCTTCCTGAATTAACCCAATTAACTCCAACTAATTGTCCTGCCGATGATTCTGGGCATGAATTCTACCCCAATTCGCTAAAAAATTATGATTTTTTTACCCAATTTTCCATGGTCGCTCTGCACTTCATAAATTTGGCCAATTCCAAGCCTGTAATCACTCAATCAGAGGTTAAAATTGGAGATTTTAACCCACTGAGCTCCATTTCCAAAAATTACAGGAAATTTTCCCTAATTTCTCACGGGAACCTTTTTTAAAATAATTTGTAGGCATCCCTTGAAAATTTCTTCCTCTGTAATTTTATGTTCCAGTGTGATAGCTCTGGCCCATGTACCTCAAGTGTTGTATCTCGTTCTTATACCACATTGTAACACACCCTAGACTCACTTTTGGGCATATGTCACTAAAAACCCAACTCTATCACATACATAAATTTTTAAATTTTACTT
This sequence comes from Picea sitchensis, assembly GCA_010110895.2. NCBI lineage: Eukaryota > Viridiplantae > Streptophyta > Pinopsida > Pinales > Pinaceae > Picea > Picea sitchensis. Next base: position 20,266 of record SNQJ01S0050391.1, on the reverse strand, counting down.
TTAACTCACTAAGTCAAACTATGATACCATTAATTAATTAATTCCATCCTTCCTGAAGGATTATATAATATTTATACTTCACTCTGATACCAACTAAAATATGCCCTACATATGAAACAATATGTGGGCCCAACAACATCATTCCATACAATTCATAATTTATACCACAATATACTCATGCACAACCAACATAAATTAAGCATATATATAAATACACATAATACTAATCAAATGAACACATAACAAATAATTTAATTTTTTAATGATATCACCAAATGGATTTAAACCTCAAACATTCCTCCCAACCATAAACACTGTTGTTCTAGCATTCTCAATAGTAGGCCACCCCTGAGCTGGGGTTATGACTCCAACAGGGAAAAGGCTACCTAAGCCAACTATGGTTTGACATTCAACACAACAATGGCTAGGCCAATATACCAAACTCCAAAAATAGTTTAAACCTACAACTTCTCACTCCCCATACCCTACACAAGCCAAGGAAATGTACCCCCTTCTCTACACCGCAGTCCAGGTTTTCCCACTTCCCTTCGAGGGCTCCAACACCAGAAAACCAAGAATTATTAGAGATCTATGGATCTAGGAAATTGAGCTTCTATAATGGAGTCTTTGGGCACCCTCTAGGACTCACACTCATGGAAACATATTCCCAACAATTCTCCCTCCAAGGCTCCATCCTTTCCCAAAGAAACCCAAGGAGAATTATATACTTGAATCCACCTAGGATATATAGAGTTCACAAGGTAATGTGGTCATAGTAGCTCCTCAACTCACACCCCACAAGAAATGGTAAGAATTATGGAGTGAATGATAATGGATAACTTTTTCCACTAAATCCCAATTATTATATATGCATGTTATCTTTTTGACAAGTGTCACTCAAAGGACTACTCACCCACCACTTGGGAACTTGTTCTCTCACGTGAGAACTTAGGATTAAATCATAACTTAAGACTTAAGACTAACAAATATATTATTATATTATTGGGCTTAAGCCCCCTTGACTTATCCCCTTTCCTTAATCCCTTAGCCCCCTTTCCCTCTCATGGATTCTTATCCCCCTCATATTCTTTGTCTGACTTGGTCCATAGAAGTGATGTATTTTATTAATATATTAGAGTGTGATTACAATTTACAATGCTAGCCTCACCAGCCTTTCAAAATACAAGCTCACTGGCCTAATATCACATAGGCAGTCTGGCCCAAAACATATATACACAAGCACTTTGGCCCAAAATATCCCGACTCACTAGCCTATAAAAACATATGTACATTCAAAATCCTGGGGATCAACCTGGGGTATTACATGAGGAGAATATTTTATGATATTTTGACCTTCCTAGGACTCTTCGTGGGAGGGTAGGAAGGAAGTGGGGGGAAATGAGGCATAAAGGGGAACTTGGAGAGACTCTTTGTCCTAGGATTCATAGGGTTCACAAGGTAATAGGGTCATAGTAGCTACTCAAATCACACCCCACAAGAAATGGTAAGAATGATGGAATGAATGATAATGAATCCCTTTTTCCACTAAATCCCAAACATTATAATTGCATATTCTCTCTTTTACAAGTGACCCTCAAACAGCTACTCACCCACCACTTGGGAACTTGTTCTTCTACTTGAGAATTTATGATAAAATCATAACTTAGGACTTAGGAATTAGGAATGTATAATTATATTCTTGGGATTAATCCCCTTTGACTTAGACCCTTTCCTTAATCCCTCTCCTCCCTTTCCCTCTCATGGAGTCTTAGCCCCCAATAACATTTGTTTAACTTTTTCTGTAGAGATGACATATTTTATTAATATATCAGCACGTGATTACAATTTACAATTCTAGGCTGGCCAATCTTTCAGCATACAAGTTCTCTAGCCTAATATCACACAGGAAATATGGCCCAAAACATATATACACAAGCACTCTGGCCCAAAACATCCTGACTCACCAGCCTATAAAAACACATGTACATTTACAATCCAGGGGTATTACATGGGGATGATATTTTATGATATTTTGACCTTCCTAGGACTCATCATGGGAGGGTAGGAAGGTAGTGGGGGAAAAGGAGGCATAAAGGGGGAACTTTGAGAGACCAAAGGGGGTGAGATAATTTTGGGGAAGAAAATAAACAAGGGGGCATGAATGGAATTTCTGAGCACTTTGAGTTTGGTGATTGGGAGATCTGATTACCTTGAGATTTGAGTATGTAGGTTTTAACAATTAGTCATATTGATGCATAAGTTTTTCGGAACTAAACTACGTATTAAATTTTGAAGCATCCAATGTTTTGAGCGGACACAGAAACACTCCACCCATCATTGGGGACACAAAAAGTTAAAATGATAATAGAAAAGAGTGTTGGGTTGGAGTTTTTATAGAGTGAAAATTTCTATTCATTGTGAGATTGGAGAAAAAGATTCATTTCTTAAATTGATTAAAAATTTAAAGTGTCATTGTGTAAAATGAATAAAAATATAATAGCGAATTGTTGAATAAAAATGGGTGTTGGGGAGATATTTAGTACATAAGTTAGTTCATTAAATAATAACACTAGAGTGGATGTTAGAAGGGGAGTTACATCACTCCCTTATGGCCAACACCATTGGAATAAAGTTCATGGTATATTAGAGCTTATATGCTATTGTTTGTATAGAAAGATATTTATAATGTAAATACAATTCCAAAATGCATAGATGTTAGACATATCCAACTTAGTAATGATCATTTTTAGAAAAACATGGAAAATCATTAATCTCTTTAATCCTTGTGAAAAGCACAATATTATTAGACTAAATTTATATAATCTATTCTTCAAAAATTTAAACAATATATTTTTTTATTTAATTATTAAAAACATCAAAACCAATATTTTATCAATTATAATAACCTTCATTTTTTTCATTTTCTTTTATTATATACTTATCATATAATTTCTATGATAACATATTTATACAACCCAAAAAACACTATCTCATAGCCTATTATAACAAATCCATGTATATCTCTTCCACAAAATCATATCCTCTAAAATATTCTCTCCTATTCTACATTTAATGATCCACTCTCCTTTATTCTCACTATAGTGTTTCATCCTACTTTAATTTCAATGTCACATTAAAATGTTTTCTCCTCTTATTCTCCATTTAATAATTCACTTATATTCTCTCCTCCCATTCTCCATTTAATGAATGATTCATTCTCATTTAAAATGTTTTCTCCTCTTATTCTCCATTTAATAATTTACATATATTCTCTCCTCCTGTTCTCCATTTAATGATTCATTCTTATTTATTTTCACTTTAATGTTTTTTTCTACTTTACTTTCAATGACACTTTAAAATTTTAATAATTCACTTATATTCTCTCCTCCATTTAATAATAATTATAACAAATCCATGTATATCTCTTCCACAAAGATATATTCTCTAAAATATTTTTTTTTTTTTAAATAAAAGGGGGATCCTGCTATTATATATTATCAAAAATCTGTAACAGAGTGTACATGGTCAACAGTCTAAAACTTTCAAAATGCTGCCAGAGACCGGAAACCAGCATAGAAACATGGCAAAACAACTATAATCCATTGGCACCTGTCCTGCCCGAAGGAAACCAGGACAGGTGCCTGAAGTCTAGTGGAATA
>SNQJ01S0050391.1:0-16597 GCA_010110895.2 Picea sitchensis | reverse complement strand
AGCGGATGCACACAGGCTAAACTTTCTCCCAGACTTGCACACAGGCTGAAGCGGAGTGAGAGCGGTTGCACCAGCAGCAAAACTCCACAGAAGACTGGTGTACCAGGGCACAAGACGCGCTGAGCAACACCAGCTTCTCCAAACCCAGAGCAGAACCATGGGCGAAAAACCAAAAAACCAATAATCCAAACGTAAAACTTCATGACCGAATTTACCAATGCACTCGCCGGCGTCATTAATGCTCGCTCGCTCGACGAGACCTCCCATCGCAGAACGATAATGGCTACCCTGCATCCATAGAGCTGGTGTTAAATGGATGGGCTCTCTCATTTAAACCTCGGCTCAAGTGGAAGCCAAATGTCACTCCTTCTCCAGCTGTCACCCCATGCGGGGCTTATTCTCTAAAATATTATTTCCTTTTGATTCTACTTTTAATGATCCACTCTCCTTTATTCTCACTATAATGTTTCATTCTACTTTAATTTTAATTTCAATTTCACTTTAAAATGTTTTCTCCATTTATTCTCTATTTAATAATTCACTTATATTCTCTCCTCGTATTATCCATTTAATGATTCACTCTCATTAATTTTCATATTAATGTTTCATTCTACTTTACTCTCAATTTCAATTTCACTTTAAAATGTTTTCTCCTTTTATTCTCTATTTAATAATTCACTTATATTCTCTCCTCATATTATCCATTTAATGATTCACTCTCATTTATTTTCATGTTAATGTTTCATTTTACTTTACTCTCAATGACATTATAAAATAAATAATAATTCACTTATATTCTCTACTATTCACCATTTAATGATTCACTCTCCTTTATTTTCACTTTAATAATTCACTTATATGCTATCATTGTATTCTCCATTTAATGATTCACTCTCCTTTATTTTCACTTTAATATTTCATTTTACTTTAATTTCAATGTAATCTCAAAATATTTTCACTTCTTATTTTTCATTTAATAATTCTCTTCACCCTTTACTCAATAATTTATAATCCCCATCCTCATATGACGAGGGTGGAATGGGGTGGGTGAATTATTAAATTTTTTACTTAATATTTTCTCATTCCCACCCTCATCATATTAAGGAAAATAAGCACCTCATAATATAATGGGGGTGGAGAAAATTATTGAGTAAAGCACACTATCACAATGAGGGGTGGGGTGAAGGGAATTATTGAGTAAAACATAAATAATTCCCTTCACCCTCATCATGAAATTGTGTTTTTTGTTTTATTCAATAATTCTTCATCATGAAACAGAGTGGGGGAATTATTGAGTAAAACACACTGAGGGGTGGGGTGAGGGAAATTATTGAGTAAAACACACTAAGGGGTGGGGTGTGGAAAATTATTGAGTAAAAAACACTATCACAATGAGAGGTGGGGTGGGGAGAATTAGAGTAAAACACATATTGTGTTTTACTCACTAATTCTCCCCACGAGGAATATGTGTTTTATTCAATAATTCCCCCAAGGGTAAATCACAAAACACAATAGTGTTTTACTCAATAATTCCCTTCACCCTCACCCTCATCATCAAATTGTGTTTTGTGTTTTATTCAATAATTTCCCCCAACCCCACCCTCACCATTCCCACCCCCACCCTCATCATGAAACACAGTGGGGGAAATTATTGAGTAAAACACGTTGAGGTGTGGAGTGGGGGGAATTATTGAATAAAACACACCGATGGGTGGGGTTGGGGTAATTATTGAGTAATTATTCTCCCCACCAAGAATATGTGTTTTATTCAATAATTCCCCTAAGGGTAAATCACAAAACACAATAGTGTTTTACTCAATAATTCTCTTCACCCTCACCCTCATCATGAAATTGTGTTTTGTGTTTTATTCAATAATTCCCTCCACCCACTCCCACCCTCACCCTCATCATGAATTATTGAGGGTGGGGGGAATTATTGAGTAAAACACAAGGCGGGGATGGGGGGAATTATTGAGTAAAACACTTTACTCAGGGTGGGGGGAATTATTGAGCATTGTTTCATGAGAGTGGGGGTGTGGGGAATTATTGAGTAAGACATAGGGTGGATATGGGGGGAATTATTGAGTAAAACTAAAAACACAATTTCATGATGATGGTGGGGGTGGGGGAAATTATTGAGTAAAACAAACAATGTTTTGCTCAATAATTCCCCCCACCCAATTTCACCATGAGGGTGGGGGTGGTGGTGGTGGGAATTATTGAGAAAAACACAAAACACAATTTCATGATAAGGGTGAAGCTAGGGGAAATTATGGAGTAAAACATTGTGTTTCATGATGGGGGTGGGGGTGAGGGGAATTATTGAGTAAAACATTGTGGGTGTGGGTGTGGGTGTGGGGGTGGGGGAAATTATTGAGTAAAACACTGTGTTTCATGATGAGAGTGGGGGTGAGGGGAATTATTGAGTAAAACATTGTGGGTGTGGGTGTGGGGGTGAGGGAAATTATTGAGTAAAACACAATATTTTACTCAATAATTCCCCTCACCCCCATCCTCATCATGAAACACAATGTTTTACTCAATAATTCTCAGCACCCCCACCCTCATTATGAAATTGTGTTTTGTGTTTTACTCAATAATTCCCCTCTCTCCCATCCTCCTCATGAAATTGTGTTTTACTCAATAATTTTGCCCGCACCCACCCTCATCATGAAATTGTGTTTTTACAATGTTTTACTCAATAATTCCCCTCACCCTCACCCCCACTCCCACCCTCATCATAAAATTATGTTTTTACAATGTTTTACTCAATAATTCCCCTCACCCCCACCCTCGTCATGAAATTCTGTTCTACTCAATAATTCCCCCCATACCTACCCTCATCATGAAATTGTGTACCCTCACCCTCAACATGACATTGTGTTTTGTGTTGTAGTCATTAATTCCCCCACTCCCACCCTCACCCTCATCATGAAACTCTGTTTTACTGAATAAATCCCCCCACCTCCACCCTCATCATGAAAAATAATTCACTTTCTCACAGAGAATCTTTAATTTCAATTTTTTTTTTTTAAAAGTTCTCCTTCTATTCCCATTTTAATAATTCATTCTACTTTCCCAAATATAAATTTCAATTTTCTTTAAAAAAAATTCTCATCCTATTTCCATTTTAATAATTCATTCTACTTTCCCAAATATATCTATTTTCATTTTAATAATTCATTTTACTTTCCCAAATAGAAATACTATTATCTTTATTTTTCCCAAAGATTTCTGCATCTCCAAATCAATTTATAACCTCCAAAACAATACATTTCCAACTTAATCAACAAGATCCAACAAATTTATTATGTTAAATTCTGGCAAAGGTGCAGAAAGAAAAGGAAGTCTTTTGAATCATGCACATCAACGCCCTTTTAATGTCTCTTCAGTTTGGCACCTGCAATGGGCTATAGTCAATCCGCCTTCGAGGAATACTTAATATTTTATTATAAAACTCATGGTTTATGATTTTTGTACACTTATTAGTCCCCGTCAAAGAGGAATATAGTGATCTATTTTCAGGTCAAAGTGAATAAAACACTTTTTTTTAATAATGCCATTTCCCTCCCATCTTTTATAGAGGGTAGAAGTATAGAGGATAGTAGGAGGGGCAAAGTGAGTTGACTTATTTATTTTATTGGCAATTTTTTTTTAAAGTTTTAGAATTTTTAATTATTAAAATGATTATATATATATATATATATATATATATATATATATATATTTGGACTTTTGATATTATGAAATTATGAATTTTTGATTGGTTAAGAAGGTTGATAGGAATTATAAGTAGTGGTTGGAGGTGGCTATTATAAAAAAATAATTAATAAAAAATACATAAAATTTTAAAAAATCATAAAAATGCCATGTATAGCTTTGCATTAATAATTCATTGACTAAGTACTGAGGTGACTATTATAAAAAGATAATTAATAAAAAATACATAAAAGTTTAAAAAATCATAAAAATGCCATGTGTAGCTTTGCATTAATAGTTCATTGATTAAGTACTATTTTTGCATTAATAGTTCATTGACTATGCATTGTTTCTCTTCTCCAAGAGAGTGAATGTCATTAAATTAGATATCAATAACACAGATTTCAAGTTTTAAAAAGAGTTTCTTATTTATCTTAAAAAGAGTTTCTCAAAATTTAAAGATTTTTTCACTTTTGTATGGATCATAAACACATAGGTTTATGTAAATCATTTGTAATCTTTTATAAAATACTAAAAGTTGTTTTCTTTAATAATAAATTAATTATTTTTTAAATTGTAAATCACCATGTAAAATATCTAAATAAAATTATTAGTAAAATTTGTAGTGTAAAATATAGTCATATTTTTTAAATAGATTATTTAAAAAAAATAAAATTACAACTTTGAGAATTTTAATACCTTAAAACAATGGCTCATCATAAATGTGATTATTATGATGATATGGTGTTATTCATCCATATTCATGATCAAAATAGACATTTTGTATTGTAAACACCAACTTAAAATAATAAAAATATTGTATAAATCCCTTTTAAGAAATTAATATTTTTTAATGTTGAAAACGTATCTCAACAAAATATTCACATTACCATTTAAAGATAGTATAAAAACAATACATAGCTTATCTTCCATTAAAAAAGTGTTTAAAATTTAGACATTTGTAAAAAGAAAGAGAGATAGAATATGAATCTCCATAAATTTAAATATATATTGGTGTTAGACATATAATATTATTCAATAATTTACTCTTCATAGTTTAAAAAATTACATATAGATTTCTAAATTCTTATAGGTCAAATACTTATTTTTATCATTGATAAAGATTTAAAAATAGAAATCAATGTTAGAGTAACATTCCAATTTATTTTAATTAAGTTCATTCATTGGTGTGGAGTGCCTTTCAACAATTTCAAATTTAAATTGTTGGTGTAGTAGTGGCTCCAAATTTAAATTTAATTAGGTTTATGTGTTGCTTAGACATGACTTGAATGGTTGAAAAAACTTCAAATTTAAAACTATTGACACAATTGAAATTAACCTTTTGGTGAAACTTAAAATAACATTAAACACAAAGAGTGGATATAGTTAAACACTAAATAGTTTAAAAACCTTTATTATATTTATCAATTAACTAAATAAAATGTAAACATAATCCTAAAACATAATTAATTGCTTTGCAATTATTGCCCTTATTATTTTAATTCACAATTATTTGGATTCTTAAATATCTCTCACAGTTATTGTTTTAATGCACAGTTCCCCAACAAATATTTTGTTCTTCACGTATAGAGTACATTTGATACGAAAGTTGCTACTGTTGTTACGAGAAATTTGGGATTATTGAGAAATTTGGGATTATTGCCAAGATTGGCCTGGCAATCCCTTGAATAGCGTGCGGAAGAAAGAAGCTTGCAAAGAGTGAAGGTCAGTAGCTTTACATTTTTATTTCGTCGCTTCTTTTGCGCTTTGCAGTGGGTGTTATATTCATTGAGAATGGGGTTTGATATGAAAGGTTTTTTTTATATACAAAAAGCAAAACCTATTATGTTTCTTTCATCTTTTGAACATTAAAACATAATCTCCCTGTCTGAATTTTTGAGAAATCTAATAGTCTGCAAAATTTGCTCAATCTTTTTTTTTATCTTTGAACTGAAGTTTGAAGTTTAAAGTGGTGATAAGAAGATCCTCATTCTTTCTTTCTTCGATTAATTTGTAATTGTATAATCACAACTTCATTTTTATTGTTTGTGTTTAGTTAAGCAAAACAACCAGATAGGATAATTAACCTTAAACCATATACATAAATCTCAAATTACTCAACCACTTAAACTAGTATACCTAATCACCTCAACTTTTTTAATAATATTAAAATGGATGGATGTTATATTTGCACTAACTAAATAGAACAAGTTGTACTCTATAATCCTCAATATCACATACATCTATATAATATTTGCACTAAATAAAGCAAGGTGCACTCTATAATCCTAATGGAAAAGATGAAATCACATACATCCATATATAATGCTTATAAAAATATATATATATACAATATAAAATGTTTTTAAAAAGTTATAATTAATTTCGATAATGTAAAAAATATATTAAAAAACACAAAATATATCAATAAATGAATTCTAATATATAAAAATGCAATTGGAAATATTTAAGATTGGTTGAAATAAGTTATACTATAATTATATTGAAAAACTAACATAAAATTTATTAACAAATCAATGTCTATGAGGGGCTCACTTAGATGGGGTGTTGGAGGATGGCGCCACGACATTCCCCACATGTCATATGGAAGTTGGTATGCTCAATAGTACCTCGTACAATTATAGAAGGGAGGTGCACGTGTGGTTTAGACTATTTAATGATGAATCAACCCATCTCGATGATCTACCAAGCTCCAGGACCTAGTTAAGGTAATGATAATTGGCATCATGGTAGAGTACAGGGAGGTTTTATTTTAGGTGGAGTGGGAAGATAACCAACATAGAATACTTGTTGTGGGTGAGAAAAATTATAGTTTGTATGGAGAAGGAGATGTTGGCATTCAGAGTCTTGGCTTCCCTCTTTCGAATTTTCATGGAAGACATCTTCCCCCAAGTACAATTTCCCTTTGTCTAATTCTTCTTTGAGCACCCTCCTTGCAGGAGTTTTTAGGAGGGTGACTTGGGTAGACATTTTACAAAGGTCTAGGGGCTATAGGTACTCTCCTCACCTATGGGCGAAGGGTTTTTCCTTTCTAAAGAAAATCAATTGTGTCCCCCGTGTCCCCGCGTGCCCTAAAGACAATTTCACAAGCTACCCATGTTTATCACTATTCACCAATATTTTTTTTTACCCTAATAGTGTTGTTTTAACTAAGGTGACATGATGATATAGGAGCTTGGATATTGAGAAAGGTAAAATCATGTCTGGTAGAAGGTCTAGAACCTGCTCTATGAAATCCTCTATCCAGGAAGTGCATTGCTACTTCAACATGGTAGAGAAAGAATCCTAGGCTGTAGCTGGTTTTTTCCAGAGTAGGTTCCCCGTTCTGATTAAGAAATAAGTAGACTAGATGGAAAATATAATTAGAGAAAAAAGGGAAAAAATATCCAATGAGAAAATTCAAGAGGAATTTGAAGGGTAGTTTCAAGACCTAGGGTTCTCAAGAATGTGAAATATTAATATTTTTAAGATTACTAAAATGTACTGAATACCCAAGGCTCCTATTGAATATGTAGTGGAGGAAAGTGGTTTGCAACAACAAACCATCCTTCACAAAATTTACTTGTTGGATAGCAAATCAAAATCAATTTTTATAACAATTTATGTGTTGATATTGTGGTTTCCTAGCTACAGAATGGAATCAATGATAGAATGGAGATGAAGGAAGAGTCCAAGTTTAGTGGGTATATAATCCAATCCTCTCTTGATAGAGGAGTACCCCTTACCTCCTACTGCAACTCAAAGGGACCTAGGTGAGTGAAAGCTAATGCTGGTCTCTCATGACACATTAGTGGCAATGTAAACATGAAAAACAACAATCTGTTAACTTGGATGGATTATTCAAGGTACTTTTAAAATGATTTTGAATATGGTGTAAGAATATTAAATGTAGGAAATTGAATTAGGTTTCTGAATACACAAATTTTATTTATATAAATTGTGAATAACTATGTGTTGTACCACACTTTTCCACATCATTTGCACTTGTGAGATGGCTTAGTCCTTATCCCTAGCTTGCAAATTTAAATCCCAACTTTTGTCATCAAAATTACTTAAAAAACAATACTTGTATGTCCATCTGTGAGTCACCCTTGTGAAAACCATGGATGTTTGCACCTTGCTAGTTCGAAACTCGCGGATGCCCTAAAAAAATGTGAAAAATAAAATAATTCCACTTTTTCAGTCTTAGGGTTTCTTTTTTTCGCGTTTTGTATCCCTTAGGACATGTTTTTATCATAGGTTTCTATATTGGACTTATTAAGTTCTGGGTAATTGTTTTTGGTCTTATATATAGGACTTTGGAGACATTTTATTTGATACCTTTTCATTCCATGTCGATCTGTTCTGATGGGTAATGATCTAGCATACATGTTAGATTCCCCCCTCCATGTATTTTTGAGTTATATGTTTCATATTTCATTTTTCCTTGGGATCGGCCCCACTGAGTTGCGATGTCAAACCTTTTATGTTGTTTAAAAGTGTCGTAATTCATGTGGTAGGGCCTACCTTCCATGGGTGTCCTAGTTTATAACTTCTTTGTAATCTGGTGCTCATGCTGCAAGTTTTCTATTTCGCTCGAGTTTCCTATTTAGTCCCGCCATGACTTTGCATTGATGCTACATATATTCTTCTCAATATTTTTTTTCATTATGTTGTCATTGATGTCAAACAGTTGATGTCTTGTCATAGTATCATTGATGTATTGATTGATGGCCTATGTTGTCATAGATGTAATTGATGTCAAATATGTCAAGAGGTGTCATAGTGATGTATTGTCATGGATTGATGTATAAACAGGATGATGTAAAGATTGATCATCATTGTCTTGTCATGGATGATAGGAAGAACCAAATGGATAAACTCCAAAGTGGTCCCCTTATGGTGAAAGCCCTCATGAGAAGACACTCTTGGATAAAGTTCTCAAAGTGGCCCCCTTATGGTGAAATCCCTCACAGGAAAACACTTTGTGAAGTCCAAATGGTTAGGTAGCCCAACAATGTGGTTAGGGAACCCAAGTTTTATTAATGAATAATGTAATGAATATTAGTGAATTTGCAAGAGAAACTATTCCATTGGATAGTCTATGTCATGTCGTTTCTGGTGATATGTTGAACATCACATAACTCCTCACGGTTAGAGAGTTATGGCCATGTGAAGTTGGAGAACCCTCATGAGTTATCTAACTTCCTCTAGAAGTATACATTTAACCACTTTCTCCACTTAACCTATTTGTCCACATAGCCACTTTGTCCACTTAACCACTTTGTCCACTTAGCTACTTTTTCCACTTAACCAACTTTGTCCACTTAGCCACTTTTTCCACTTAACCAACTTTGTCCACTTAGCCACTTTTTCCACTTAACCACTTTGTCCACTTAACCACTTTATCCACAAATAGTAAACTCTCAAATTCTAGTTGCAACTAATTTATTTTTAATTATTTTCTTGTTGCAACCACTTAACCCATGACTAACCTCTTTGACTAGTCAACTTATTCTAGGGGATTCTAGAATAATTTGACTTCTTTGACCTTCGAGAGGCTTCTAGATAACTCATGAGGTTTCTCCAACTTCACATGGCAATAACTCTCTAACCGTGAGGAGTTATGTGGTGTTCCACATATAACCGGAAATGACATGACATATACTATCCATATGAAATATTTTCTCCTACAAATTCACTAATATTCGTTACATTATTCCTTAATCAAACTTGGGTTCCCTAACCACACTATTGGGATACCTAACCATTTGGACTTCACAAAGCATCTTCCCGTGAGGGCTTTCACCATAAGGGGACCACTTTGGATTTTATCCATTTGGTTCTTCCTCGCGGGAAGATGCTTTGTGAAGTCCAAATGGTTAGGTAGACCATCAGTGTACTTAGGGAACCCAAGTTTTATTAATGAATAATGTAATGAATATCAATGAATTTGCAAGAGAAACTATTCCATATGGATAGTATATATCATGTCATTTATGGTGATATGTGGAACATCACATAACTCCTCACGGTTAGATAGTTATGGCCATGTGAAGTTGGATAACCCTCATAAGTTATCTAGCTTCCTCTATAAGTATCCACTTAACCACTTTGTCCACATAGCCACATTGTCCACTTAACCACTTTGTCCACTTAGCCACTTTGTCCACTTAGCCACTTTTTCCACTTAACCAACTTTGTCCACTTAGCCACTTTGTCCACTTAGTCACTTTGTCCACTTAACCAACTTTGTCCACTTAACCACTTTTTCCAATTAACCACTTTATCCATAAATAGTAAACTCTCAAATTCTAGTTGCGACTAATTTATTTTTAACAACCACTTAACCCATGACTAACCACTTTGACTGGTCAACTTCTTCTAGGGGCTTCTAGAATAATTTGACTTCTTTGACCTTCTAGAGTATTCTATATAACTCATTCTTCTTCCTATGATTCCAGGAGGAGATATTCATCATATGCAGGATAGAGAGAAAGATGCTTGGAGAGAGAGCACATAGGCATGTTTCCAAGGGGAATGATGGTCACAGGGGGAGTATGAGCGATATGTCTTCAATGTTACACCATAGTAATATCTCTTGTTCAAAAGGGGAGAGATTATTCATAGGAATCTCAAAGGAATCTAGACAAGGGGAGCAACCCCAAGGAGAGTTCAAGTAGGGGGAGCAGCCCCAAGGAGAGAACTACCCTTTGCCATTGATGTCAAATGGGGAGAGATAGTCACACTTATGTAATTGAGATGACTATTGATGAAGAGAAATGCCATGTCTACATGTTTCCATCAATGATTGGTGTTTCCATCAATGTTGGTATTGCCATCGATGCCAAAGGGGGATATTGTTTCATTATGTTGTCATTGATGTCAAAGATTGGATGTCTTGTCATAGTATCATTGATTTATTGATTGATGGCCTATGTTGTCATAGATGTAATTGATATCAAATATTTCAAGTGGTGTCATAGTGATGTATTGTCTTGGATTGATGTATAGACATGATGATGTAAAGATTGGTCATTGTTGTCTTGTCATGGATGATAGGAAGAACCAAATGGATAAACTCCAAAGTGGCCCCCTTATGGTGAAATCCCTCACGAGAAGACGCTCTTCGATAAATTTCTCAAAGTGGTCCCCTTATGGTGAAATCCCTCACGGAAAGATGCTTTGTGAAGTCTAAATGGTTAGGTAGCCCAGTAGTGTGGTTAGGGAACCCAAGTTTGATTAAGGAATAATGTAATAAATATCAATGAATTTGCAGGATAAATTATTCCATATGGATAGTATATGTCATGCTGTTTCCAATGATATGTGGAACGTCACATAACTCCTCATGGTTAGAGAGTTATGGCCATGTGAAGTTGGAGAACCCTAATGAGTTATCTAGAAGCCTCTAGAAGGTCAACGAAGTCAAATTATTCTAGAATCCCTTAAAAGAAGTTGACCAGGTAAAGTGGTTAGTCATGGGTTAAGTGGTTGCAACAAGAAAACAACTAAAAGTAAATTAGTTGCAACTAGAACTGGAGAGTTTACTATTTGTGGATAAAGGTTAAGTGGACACAGTGGCTAAGTGGACAAAGTTGATTAAGTGGACAAAGTGGCTAAGTGGAAAAAGTGGTTAGGTGGAAAAAGTGGCTAAGTGGACAAAGTTGGTTAAGTGGACAAAGTGGCTATGTGGACAAAGTAGTTAAGTGTATACTTCTAGAAGAAACTACTTGGAGAGTATAAATAAGAGAGAAAGTGTCTCCCATTAGCATCCATTTGAGAATATTGAATATCTACAACTGATTGAGGTAACCAAAGGAGATCTAAGAATAATTTTAGAGGGAAGCTGAAGTAAAGAAGGCTGAAATTCAAGGGAGGATAAAGTCTTTTGATGATGCTTTCTAAGGTATGTTATTTACAGGTCATCTCACCATTTTCACAATAAATTGTTTTATAGAATGATTCAGATAGTGAAATATGGAGGATGTTGAGATAACATATCCAAGTAAATGTGATAAAAATTCTAGCCTGTGGTTCATTTTATTTTGGGAGTTACACTCCATGGAAAATAGTGTTTGTGGCTAGTCCTGAAACTAGTCTAAAACAAGTGTTTCGGGTAAAAACGACATAACATTTTCATAACAAATCCAAATTTAGTAATACAAAATATATTGGTTATAGTACATCCAGTAGTATGTTTTTTTACAATTTCCAGATCTATACATCAAATATTCCATGCGGAGAATTATCTACAAGTTCTCTCTCTAGAATAAGCCATAATTCAACAAGGTATTTATTTTTTGCTATAACTCCTTTTCTAGGAGGTTCCAAGCAATGAAACCTAGAGGAATTATAGACAATACAATGAATAAAATTGTGTACTATTTTCAAACCTTTATTCGTTACAAGTACATAGTTATGATTATTTCAAGTTAGGGTTGTTGACTAATCCAAAATTAGTCATGTGAGACTAAAATAAAGTTTGATGAAACTGCTAGTCTCTTGTTGTTAAAGTTAAGGAAGTTTTGCATGTCTATGATCATATACACTAGGTATGTTACATAGTTATAGATCATATTTGGATGATGATATTGATGAGACAAGTTGAGGAGAGAGGTTGTTGTGACAGGTTGTGCATAGTTGATGCACTTGTGTTGGTATAGTTTGACAGATTTATTTCTGTCTACAAGCTGAGTCTTGTACTTGAGAGTTAGATTCATAACATCTCGATTGGTTATACGTACACAGGCTAGGTCTTGCATTGTGATTTGGTGCTCTCTTGGAGTTGGTGCTCTATTTCAGTTGGTGTTGATAAAACCCAAGGATTGTAGTCCATAATACAAAAGAAACTTATAAATATATTTGGTGTTCTTTATTGTGATGGTGCATATTTATTTACTGTTAATGTATGTAATTGAGATATATTTACATGAAAGAAACTAAGTATGAGTGGAAGTAATAAGTAATGATGTTGTGAATGGTGATTTCTAACTAAAGTTTTGTGAGAAGTGAAAAAATAGCCCTCATACTGATTCACCCCCCCCTTCTCAGTGTGATCGATGTGTTCAACATATTTTTCTGGCCATTACTTACATGACTCTCCATAACACATGTTGATACTTATGTCAAAAACCTATTTGGATTCTTTAGTAGGTATTGTGTTTCTTACTGGCATGTAGAGTAGGTTCCATTCTGCCTGCACAATGCATTTCTTTGTATCATTCACATATCTTCCATAGGATTCATCCCATTCATTTTCGACATCATACCTTCAAGATACTTTAAATGTGTCATTTACGGATGGTAGAGATTACCTCTTCATGGGTGTCCTAGTTAGTACCTTACTGGAATTTTTGACACACATGATGCAATATTTTCTGTAGGACCGAAGCTCTATTTAGTCTTGCCATGTCTTTGCATTAAAGCCTCAAGGATTCATCTTAATATATTTCTAGATAAATACCCATGGGGATTCCAAACTTTTGTTGAGTTGTAATTGCAGTTCATATTAACTACTCACACTTTTAGGCTTAATGTCGACTTCAACTTGGTATCATTGAACCATTTTCTTATGCATTCCTACCATTTGCTAGCCTTGCAATTTGTGCCTTTTCGACTCGAAACCTAAACCCTGGAGGAAACATTCCCCTGAGTTTCTTTATTCTACACATTCTTTAATGCATTGAGTATAGATACACTCATTGCACTCTTGAACTAGTTTTCTTTCCCGTAACACTCATTTCCTCCACTTTGTTATAACATTCTTTTATACCTTTTCAGTCTTTAATAACATGAAAAAGACAAAAAATACTAAAAATACTAAAAATAAGGGGGGAAAGAGTCTATCTTTTTGTTGGTAGTAGTCTTGTCTCCCTTGAAAAAAGCACAATATTTGAGTCAATGTCTCAATATTTTGGGTTTAGTATGGCTTTAGGATAATTTTTATCATTTGTGAGTATAATCTCCTTCGGTTGGTTATTCTTCCAACCATATGGAACGTTTGATGATGCCTCCTGTATCATGAAGGTGTCCCAATTTATAATCAATGTTTCCTAAGTCACATAATGTGTTGTGTTTTTGTTCAAGGGAAGTTTCAGCCTGAGTCAACCATTCCGTCGAAAGTCTTTGACCTTTCTATTCATCCTTCCTGTGTTATTCAAGTACATCTGATCATCCCAAGTATCTTTGTATCTCACTTGTGATAGTATAGAAGGTCCCCATTGACTTCTTGCTGGCGGGTCTGCTCTTATCGACTCTGACACATTTCTCTGAGAGCATGACATATAGTTTCATTGTGGGGCTATTTCTATCATTGATAGGTTACCTTGCGCTCATAAATATGACAAACCATCATTGGTCATTGACTAAGTGGTTTCCCTTGTGTTCGACATCCACAAAAATAATCAAACATAGGGATTCATGCACTACCTTAGTTCCCATTTGAACACATTGGTGGATTCCTTGTCTTTGTCAGTAGTCTTCATTATTGGATAA
Source organism: Picea sitchensis (assembly GCA_010110895.2). Taxonomy (NCBI): domain Eukaryota; kingdom Viridiplantae; phylum Streptophyta; class Pinopsida; order Pinales; family Pinaceae; genus Picea; species Picea sitchensis. The sequence continues at coordinate 2,401 of SNQJ01S0050391.1, read as the reverse complement.
TATTAAGAGACTCTATTGTGCACTATTCCATTTGGTGCATGTCAGAGTCATACCTTGATGTGGTCCTTACATTCTTTTCATCCGAGTCCTTCCAAATCTTTGGCCTTCTACTACCCATCATGTTGGATGATAGAGGATGCCTTAATTCCTTCCTTCTAACGTATCTCTTCCTATATAATTCAACACATGTTACTCTAAAATAAGGATCTAGAGTTATTTTTGGTACCTTGGGATTTGTAGTCATTAGTGTAAATCTCCCTCGCTAATGACAATGGGAATACATCAATGTCCCATACTCGATAAATTATACTAGTTGTTCAACACCAACTCATTTATTCAAAATTCTTATATTGTACCATGGTACCTTGACTCCCATTATCATCATTAGTGGGCCATCTCACATTTGTTAATGGTATAGATTAATGAACGATAATCAAATGGTGTCTCATTATGTTTGACCCCAACACATCTATTCACATGGTGTAGAATCATAACTCAACAGATCGTTTTGAATACTTCGGGTGAAGTAAAAGTATCACATATTTTGTGATCCTACATGACATATTGTACCACCCCACAAACATTGGTTCTTGTAGAGGATATTCTTGTTCACTCCATTTACTTCAAATATCCTCTGATTTTTATTTTGAGACATAACTCCACTGTGTATCTATTTGTGGCTATGACCTGTTTTTGCATGGATCCACTTTGTATTCCTCGTGGCCATGATCACTAATTTATATATCACATGGATCCAATTTGTATTTTTCATGGCCATGGACATCAGTCATACATTCATATATGCCATGGAAACACAATGTACTTGATTTGGTGACCATGCTTACATCAATCATGAGCATGGGTATGCCCGAATTGGGAATAGAATACTCTTGCATGATCTCTACTAATGGTTTTTGTTCTTGGATCAGTTGTTCAGGAACCTTCATTGGATCTACTTCAATGAATCCTCACCTCTCAGAGTTATAATGTATTTTGGCCATTTGTTTCCCTTCTAAAATCACACATTAGGGGGCATCTGTTGTACCAAATGTTTCCACATAATTTTCACTTGTGAGATGGCTCATTCCTTATCCTTGAGTTGAAAATTTAAATCCCAACTTACCTCATAAAAATTACTTAAAAAATAACACTTTTGTGTCCATCCCCGAGTCACCCTTGTGAAAATCATGTATATTCATGCCTTGCTAGTTTTTAACTCGTGGATGCCCTAAAAAAATGTGAAAAATAAAATAATTCCACCTTTTCAGATGTGGTTTTTTGGTTGGTCTTGTTCCTAACCTCCCCTGAGACTGCATAAAATAGAATTCAACCACCTCAACCCCTTGAGGATTATATAAAGGCACATTTGAAGGCATGGATGAGGAGGACAACCAAGGTGAAAAGTTATGCTAAACAATTTGCAAGCTTCTCTATCTCCCTTATCCTCTAAGTAGCATCCCCTTGATTCTAGAACTTGCTTTCCAGTATGCATTTGTCTCTTATATGTGACTATAGGGTGTGTTCCTATCCCTATTGAGTCATCTGAGGAAGGGAAATCCTGCATATTTGATGCTTGAAGGACCATTGGAGGAACCTGGGTGGTTGGCTTCGAGGTAGTACCAATAGTTGGAGTCAGGTTGTAACCACTCATTTCTATTGTTTCTAATAAAAGAGTTCTCTTTCCCTCCATACTTGTGTGATATTGTTCAATTTACTTATGTATGTCAATTTGTTTCACATATTTGAATTTATCTATATATTACATGTATAATTTGATCTTACAACTACCTTGTTGCAACATTTTCTTGATCTCCTTTTGCATATTAGTTTGGGCAGAGATCAGGAGTGAATTGAGGGTCAAGGGTGAGGAACGACATCAACTGATAGGATACAAGGTGTGACATTATTTCTCCTATATCCTTAGGTAGTTATTTCATTGCGTGTTTTTTATGTGAGGGTAGGTTTTGTCTTTTGTATATGGTCAAGCTTTGTTGTGAAATGACCCAAATTCAAAGGGGAAAAATCCCATAACACTGTGTGATTTTTTTTTTTCTAATAGTGGTATGTTGTTTTTCGAGAAAAATATAAGGTATATGTTTTTGTTTGTGTAGGTGTTGAGTACCTTAATGATGGAATTTCATTCCAAAAACTTGTATAATTGTAGAGAACACGTTTTTCTATTCTGGTGTATTTTTTGGAAATTTATGATATTAATTTTATATTTTTAAAAAATTATGAAAATCAATATATCCTTGAAATTACAACGCCTTCTGTTTGTTGAGGATAAGAGGGTATTAACATGATCAATTTTTTTTCTTTTTTTATATCAAAGATATCGGTCTCCTTTAGTGTGGCATATAACTCTTTGCATCTATACTTGAAATGGTTAAGATAACAAAAC
>SNQJ01S0050390.1:20183-48351 GCA_010110895.2 Picea sitchensis | reverse complement strand
AAGATAGGCATTTATTGTAGATTGGCTGAGATCTAGATCCATACGCTGGACTAGACAGTCATTGATTGTAAATCAATAGAGTAGGTAAATCCTGGAGGGAAGCACTAAGAGCCCCTCAGGTAAAAGAGATATTCAGATCTCATTTTGAGGAGTATGCATGTGGAGCAGAAAAGAGAGCTGAGAGAGAGCTCGAGGAACACCTTGTAAAATATACAGGCATTTGCCATTTTTAATACAGAGCAGTTTTTCCCTCATTTTCTGTTATTATATGCATGTCTGTGTGTGTGTTCATTTTATGATGCAATTGTATATTGTGAGTATGCCATTGAAGGGAGTGTACTTGATTTCAGGTTTGAAAGGTCTTTGGGGTTTCATGCCATGAGGGCGTGACAGAGTATTGAGACTCTGAATACCAGTGCACAGAGGAGGCACTTCTGAACTCGTGAGGAGTCAGACATAGACATGCAGAGGCACAGAACTGAGATCAACAACTCAGGAGAAGGAAGACCTGTGAGGTTGTTGAATACCTCAAGAGGCCAGACTGTGTAGTTGAGACACAGTTGAGAAGACCAGAATTCTGCTGAGGATTCTGAGAAGCTCTCCCTGGAGGGCATCGAGCAAAGTGCGTGAGTGTACAGAAGAAAGTATAACTGTTGGGTGTTCTGTGGCAGAGATACTCCACCAGGAGGGCGTTGAGAGGGTGTGCAGATAGCCCAGGAGGAAGGAACTCTGTGAGTTCTATCATCTGAAGGAAGCATCCATTGGGGGAGCTTTCATCGGGTTACTGAATACCCAGAGCACTCAGCAATAGGTCGCTTGAGTTGGAGAAAGAGAAGAAAAACCGAGCTTCTGTAGAGGTCGAAGCTACAGGAGAAGCTCAGGACAGATAGCACTTTGCGCAAGACTTCGCAAGGAGAGTGCAGAGGTTAAAATTGAATCCTTTAAGGATTCAAGGGGAAAGCTCAGGAGGACGAACGCGTCGATGTACAAGGTCGAGACTGCCAGGAAGGTAGAGACTACTATCGCAGGGAGTGCATAGAGTCTGGAAGAACTCAACACTTCGAGAGTTGTTGAAGTTCGAGCGTGAGCAGGAGGCGAGCGCAAAGGTCTCTGAAGGAGTCAGAGAAAATTAAGCTCAGGAGGGATAGTTCCGTGGTGAGGACTTTGGGAACAGACCCAGGAGGAGCGCGTACCGAGAGAAGCTTTGGAGTGGGAGAATTCTCCAAGGAGGTGGATCAATGGACAGGATTCGCGTCGGAGGATCGCGAAATCCCACTGACTGTCAGATCATGGAGAAGTTGCGTAGGAGTTAGCCCAAAGGCGCAGAAGGGAACCAGCCATCAGATATCGACATATCGGGCTTCGGCATTGGACAAGACAAGAGTTTCGTGCTCATTGAAATCGCGAGTTAAGATTTCCCGAATCAACGTGAGCTGTCGATCAGGACAGGGACACGTGGTGTGAGATCCTTGAGGATCGGGATTCGGGGTTCGGCGTTTGGCGAGACAGGAGTTTTGAACCTGTTGAAATCGCGAATAGAGAATTCCCGATTGAATCGGAGCCGTAGATCATTACAGGGACAGGTGGCACAAGATCTGGAGATATCGGGGTTCGGCATTCGKGGTTTCCCAATGCAAAGGATTTGCGACTGTTGAAATCGCGATCACGCGATTCCCGATATAGCGRAGCGAGAAGGTGACGTGGCGAAGAGAAGTCGCACGTGCGCATCGGAGTTCGGGGTTCGGGGAATTGTGGTGCAAGTGAATTGCGACATCGCATGTTCCGATTTCCCGATAGGGAAATCCCCGACTACTCCGATAAGCTCTGAGCCGTTAATTGTGGGGACGCGTGTCAAGAATCCCCATATCTCAGGGTTTGGAGAACTAGGGTTCTCGACAACAACGAACGCTCGCAGGTCGGATTCGCGATCCGCGAAATGCCGAGGTGACGTGGCAGTGTGGGACCACAAAGTTCAGTCGAGTATAGGTGGCACTATATAGGGGTTCGGGACTTGGGAGGTCTTGTGAACCGGTGCCACGGAAACCGCGAATTCTCGATCGGCGATTCCCCGATCGCTACAGGCGTGTGGGGTCCAAGCGTCAGCAACGAGGACAGGTGTCATCGGGGTTCGAGGTTTGGAATTGCAGGTGAACTGTGTTCGCGTGAACCGCGAACTGCCGAGTCGTGATATCCCTATATCCGAAAGGGTTGACCCGTTGACCATCGGGGTTCAGGGTTTTGAGTTGCATGTGATTGCGCTCACAGAATTCGCGAGATCGCAAATTCCGATTTCCCGATTTCCGAAAGGGAGACCACCGAAGGAGTTAGTTGTGGGTATTGAAAACTCCCGAGTGGAGTGGAAGAGTACTTAGACTCTTCGGGCCCGTGTGTGAAGAAGGTCTTGGAGGGGGCGGCTTGCTCGGTGAGGGGCAGGTTGCGTCAAAAAATAACATTTGGAGGAACACTTGTTAAGACCTACCCAGCTCACCAGTGAAATCCAACACTTCGTTAAAAACATAGCAAATGATTTACATCAATAAGTGTCCACCAAATTTTGCATTGGAGATTTAATCATGGAGAAATTGCAATCAGGAAAGCTTAAGGACATAATGAAATATTATTCCTTCTGGGAAGAATATCAGGATCGGATGGAGGGGCAGAGCAACTCATGATGATAAAATTCCATAACTGTACCCAGATATCTCCTTTCTCTGTTATTGTTATCTTGTTTTCTGATTTGGAACATGAAGAGTCATTTTGTAAAATGGACTTGGGTTCATAATTTCAATATTATCATGTAAGAAGTATTGAAAACTCCCGAGTGGAGGGGAAGAGTACTTAGACTCTTCGAGCCCGTGTGCGAAGAAGGTCTGATAAGCGCTTGTTCGATGGTTGAGGGGCAGGTTGCGTCAAAAAAATAACATTTGGAGGAACACTTGTTAAGACCTACCCAGCTCACCAGTGAAATCCAACACTTCGTTAAAAACATAGCAAATGATTTACATCAATAAGTGTCCACCAAATTTCTATTGAGGATGAATCATGGAGAAATTCGTAATCAGAGTTTTATGACACATAAAATATTATTCCTTCTCGGGAAGAAATATCAGATCTGGATGGAGGGGCAGAGCAACTCATGATGATAAAATTCCATAATTGTGTCTAGATGTCTCCTCTCTTTGCTATCGTTATCTTGTTTCTGGTTTGGAACATGAAGAGTCATTTTGTAAAATGGACTTGGGTTCATAATTTCAATATTATCATGTAAGAAGTCACTCCTCATTATAAAAGGGAAGATATTCCATAAGAAAGGGATTTTGGTTCCAGATGTAGCAAGACAATATTTTTATTGCATGTGAATTTGAAACTAAAGTCATTTTTTAAGATTGTGGCTTTGATGGGTCGAAATGTGATTATTCAATTTATGCATGTTTATTCCTGTAGTATGTGAATGTTGGTTTATGAATTACTTCTGAATTAATGTTCTCATGTTTACAGTTACCATGATTTTTAAATTGAGTCCAGCGACTGTGTGATGAAGTCAATCAATAAATTAATTGATTCTAACTAGTTGTGTTGTTAAACATTCATGTTACTTGTATTATGAATTTATTCTATGCAAGTAATATGAATATTTCACTATACTCATCATTTTTAGTTTTCTCCTTATCAGGATAGGGTAGTGTAAAATAACATAGTAACTGCATATTATATATATAATGATTCATCTTAGCTTAGAATTAGTCAGTTAGGATTTTTTATTTTTAATTCATCTGAGAACCTTTGATTCTCAAATTCATATTTGGTTAGCATATTAGTTAGATCAACAACTAGGCCAAAATCTGGTCACAACTGCTATCCCAAATGAGACTGGGTCTAATTGGGACCTAACATCATGTGTTTTCCCTCATCTGATAGAATGGGTCATTCTGTCCCATCAACAATTAGCTAGTTATATATTGAGGAAAAGAGATTCAATGAGTCCTTATTATTGAGCTCGCTCTGAGCCTATTGTAATATTCTAATGCTTTGAATATATTTCTATGTCTATGTATGTTTGAGTGTTGAAAAAAGGCTCATTGCGTAGCATGTTGTAATTACGAAGATTTATATAGACAAGATATGCAGTTCTAAGGATGTCATATGTATATGTCCTGTGTGATGCATATCTCTATTGTGATGGAATGGCTCTAGTAGTAAATATGTGACATTTATGATCTATTATGTGTCTATCATGTATGAGTTGAATATGTGTGTGTATTGTTTTAATTCTTAGTCCTAATAATTTTACAGATATGAGTTGCATGGATGCCAATCCTGATGACTTTTTGTTTGTTTAGCCTTCATCCCTATCACAAGACCTTATGGTCTCTGTAATCCTCTCTTCATCTCAGGTGAGACCTTCCTTGGCCTTGGTCAAGGATTGATATGTCAATGCTTTGGGGGTTTTTTTGGACAACTCTGGACAAACCCTGGGTCTAAACTCCCCAGTGTTAATAAGGATGTGTGCAATCATGGATCAAAATTCCTAATAATCTGCAACAAAGTGTGGGGGTCAATTCTTCTATCAATCATCACGACTAAGAGCCCCTGAGCCCTCAATCCACTATCATCCCCTCTCTTCTTAGCATTGTCTTAAAACTACCCAAGAAAAAGGATATTATCTTTTATCCTTGTTCTTTGTCCTTATATAGAATCCATCCATGATAAGAACCCTATCTCTAGGGTTGACTTATCATTATGTAATTATTTTTTATCTTATTTTAGTGTTTTTCCACAAATTACCTTTACTTATTTTACCCTTTTTTATTACCCAAATATTTATTTTTGATTAATTATGATGATCCCTTTATGATAATTATTATACTTCTTTATTATTATTATTATTATTATTTATTTAACAATAATATGGGGCATGACACATTGGGCATGGCACTAGTAACATGAAGGTCGTGGAAACCATGACATAGAAAGGATAGAATGGTTCAATTTCCATTAGAAATTGGGCTTAAGTATACATGGCCCTTACTTGACACTTGGCACCCATGCATCCCCTTTCCCCACTTTGGAAACTTAGGATAAAAAAGTGAATATGGTTTAAGGAACTGTATCACAATGCATTTTAATTGTATTCTCCTTTACCTTGTTTTGGAATTACGATATAACTTTCCCTAAGGAAATATATCTCTTGGGTTTATAGCTTAGGCTAGGAGTAAAGATAATATTTTCTTGGCTTATCCACCTTGTTGATCCCTCTAGTCTCTTCACCTTTCCCTCTCATGGAGTCCTAGGCCCCCATACTCTTTTCATCCACTGGTCTGCAACCATAGTGTTATTTTTATTAACACATACGAGTGTATGTACATTTTGCATTACTAGACTCATTGGCCTTTCAATATATAGGCTCTCTAGCCTTTCATATTTACAAGCACTCTAACCCAAAACATATTGACTCACCAACCTAGTATCATATGTACATATACATTTACAATCCAGGGGTCAAGTCGGGGTATTACATTCCCTTCCCCCTTATTTATGCATTATCTTCAATACATCTATAAATATGTATATTTAGATTTCTTCAAAATTCTTTAAAAAAAACTTTGATATTCATGTCCAATATGTGCATCGGCTAGACCTGGAAGTCGCCCTCATATTCCACCTTTCTTTCTATTCATAACTAACATGATCCCCATCATCCCTATAAGTAAAACATAGGAATAAAATAATTATTACATGCAATCAACCAATTCATGTAAACTTTGAGAAATAGTTCAACTAATAGAATAAAGTTGAAAATCTCCCTTTTAGTTGGCAAGTGAAATTCCAGAAACTAAAAACTGGAAACTTTGAGGTTCTGTGGCACTTGACCACCAGATTAATTTATACTTTTATAATAGTTTTAATACATTTATTATGGCCATTGACTCAACGTGTTTACTTTTATAATAGTTTTAAAACATTTCTTATGGCCATTGTTTCACCTTCTACCAGATTACTTATTGGATGATATCCATGTATTTCTAATACATTGTTCTTGTGATAGATTTATTTTGCCATAGTTTTCAAATGTCAAATGTCAAAAATCGAAGGTATCCACTGAGTTTTGGATAAAGTGTAGGGAGACGGGGAAAGGGGCCCAAGTTTGTTTTTTGTTTTTTCCCAAATTTTTTATTTTATGTTTTATTTTGTTTATTTTTTATTTAATTTTCAACTTATTATTATTAGTTATTAACTTGTGTTTTCATTATTTTATTTTTAAATAGGTTTTTCATTTTTTTAAAAGTATGTTTATATTTTTAAAATCTCGCTAGCGTGATTGTATTTTGAGGGTTTTGTTATGTAAGGTCTTCAAGGTTCGAAACTTGCGGTAGTTGGGAGGAGACACAAAACAAAATCCAACCATGTTAAGGTTTGGTGTGACCCAGGCTAGTTGTGATTCCCAGGTGATTTTCACAAATTATATGCCCTTGGGTCATGGTTTCTTAGACCACAGGCTAGTCTCACATATAATGGAATGCTAACAAAAAAATAGTGTATTTAGATTTTCTTTTTTTAAGAATAAGGAAAGATTGTGAATAGGATTTTTCTATAGTTTTTTTTTTCTCTTTTAATGATTGATGATGATGATGGTTATCATCTAGTGAGAATAAATTTGGTTTATTAAACCTTAAAAACAGTAAGGAATTACTTGGTTTGTTTTAGAATTTTATTTCTATGCTCGAAAAACTTTAAGAGGGGCATTCCTAAATCCCATGGTTTTGATGAGTTAAAAGGTTAGGAAGGTTGGTATTGTAATAAATATTTTAAAATTGTGATTTAATATGGGTATACATAGTACATTTTAAAATAACATGATTTTTATCTTCAACCCTACTAGTGTCACAAAAATGACAAATTCTTTAAACCCACGATGTTTTAGGAATCGTCCAATGCCTTGTTTCACTATGGAGCTAGTGAGAGTTTATTCTTATTTTAGCAATGCTGATTTTATTTTTAACTTTAATCAAAATAGAGAGATAATTTCAATATTCTAGGTCGGGGTTGATCACCTTCTTATAGTATCTTAATTTTCTTTTATCCTCTAATTATTTATCACACCACAATTTCTCCTTAAATTAAGATGTACTAATATTTTTAATATTATTGTTATTTTACAAAGTAGCATCTTCCTTTATTTCCTAATGATTTAGCCAAAACTTTCCATCTTTATGCCAACTCTTCTTGAGATACAAGTGGTTTTGATTGGAGTTTGAAGTAATCTTAGGAAGGCTCTTGTCTTCAATGTTATTTATCTTGTTTTTGTACATTACATACCCAATCATAGTCATGCTCTCAATAGGGGGAAGACGCGCTTCTATGGAGAGGATAGCGTAAAATGTATTGCCTTTAATTTTTAGATTATATGTTATAAAACAATTTTGGATTTGCTCTATCTTTCTCCCCAATTCTCCATAGATGTTGTAGCCCCAAATTTCACAACCATATAAGATAACATGAGTGACAAGAGTCTCAAATGGGAGTTTATTCTTATCCCATAGCCAAAGGTATGTTGATTTACAACTACTTTTTAGTCCATAATAATATTTCCACACTGCATTTATCATTTTCTCAATGTTATAGTTCCAGTTAAGCTTGTGATATAAATCGATTCAGAGATATTTGTATGAAGTGACTTTGTTTTGCACATTTTTATTGTCATATATGAATTTAGTGTAAGTGATATTTTTGTATTTAACTAGCGTAACCTTTGTTTTGTCGATGTTAACAATCATACTTGTACTAGAGAAAAAGTCCTTAATAATTTTCAGTTTCTTTTCAAGATCATAGGGACTCCTATACATAAGAATATTTCATCAACCTAAATAATAATGATGATCACTATACCAACTAGAGTTGGGCCGACACAACCTACTTCTTCCAAACAATCCTATAACTTGTCAATGTATATGTCAAAAAGGTTAGGGGACATGGGACAACCTTGCTTAACTTCTATATTACAATTAATTTCTTCTTATTAGTACTCAATATTTATAAATTTTCCAATAATTTTCTTGTACAACCTTATCATAACAACTCTCAACTCGAAGGAGACGTTTACCTCTTATAATCTATTCCAAAGGTTAGTCATGAACACTATGTTAGAATATTTATTCAAGTCAATGAAATAACACATGAGATTGATTTTATTATTGTTACACTGCTCTGCAATGATCCTAATTGAACGAGGTTGTCCACAGTTGAATGATAGATCATATATCTAATGTGGCCTCTAGCTCTTTTTGTGTGGCTTTCTAGCCATACATTGATCTTATTTTCCAAAATAATTCCATATAACTTGGCTAAAAGGGGGCTAATCATAATTTTCCTATAATTAGAGGGATCATTTTTATCCCCACTTATAAAAGGTACAATGAGGTTTGTATTCCATGGTCTAGGAAATCCCCGCTTGACTACTAAATTAGAGAGCTTGTGGATGTGAGGGATGAGGATAAACCTTCCAATTTTTAATATTTCTTCTTGGTAGTCTTCATTTTCCTTATATTTCCCTTTTGTGAGTTGCTCGACCCCAAACTCTATGCCTATTGAAAATAAATTCTTCCTCTATAGAGAGGGCTTGAATGTTTTCCATGACATTAGGGGATTCATAAAGACTTTTAAGGTAGTATGTAGTGTAGCTAGGGGGAATAATATGGGGTACCTAGATTTAGTGCATCTAGAGAGGTAATGGAGGGGTTGAAGGGTGCATAGTGATAATAGTGGAGGCCATTCAATGTAACGTGGACTAGGTCCACTATATTATTAAATAAGGCTCACTATGGTAGTTACATATATTAGTGTGAACATAATAAATGTCAAAGGACTTATTAGAAGGTTTTGCTTCTAGAAGGTTCCTCCTCTAGAATGTTCTTAGGTGGTTGGTATCACTATATAAATGGGTTCAAGAAATGTAATGAGAAGTCAAGAAGTATTGTATTTGGAGTGTGTATCTCATTAGGAGGTTTCCCACTCGAAGAGACAAGTGAACAAGAGTAAATCCCTTCCATATTATGATCTATTGTATGGTTTTTCCCTACTGTAAGGGTTTCTATTATAATAAAGGATATTTTTCATATTGTATTATATATCTTGTGTGGTGATTGTATTTGTAGATCTCTAGAACTTAACATAGTAATTCTAATCCCTCAAGAGAATCATGTTGTTTTCTTTAGTTTTACAAGTCATAATTTTCCTCTAAAATTTATTAGGATCTAGCTTAGATAGGTGCAAAAGCTTGTCTTTCTTTACATTTATATAATACATATATTTCCTTTTAATTAGGGATTTGTACCTAATTATTTTGTCGAAATTTATGAATTCATTATAATCATCCCTAATGGGGTTTCTAGCAATCTTATGCTCTTTATCATACAAAGGTTTGGTTGTTCTATTTTCATTTTTACACAACACCTTGATATAGAACTTGTTAATGGAAATAGAGAAGGTTGTTGTAAAATTATAATAGAGGTTTTCAATATTGTCCTTATTTGATAGGAGATTTAATTCATTATTTAAATCCTTTAAAAAAATATCACCTTTATATTTGTCGAAGAGCAAGCCCTTTTGGTTATTATAATTCTCTTCAATAAGTCTTTTGCAAATTTAGAGCTAGGGTTACAAGTCTATGATCAGAGTCGAGCTTATCCATTTCCTCTTTGATGGGTTTGATATCCAATTTGCCTTCAAAAATATTTAGAGTCAAATTTTTATTTAGATTTTCCTATAGCTCTTTAATCTTGTTCCTCGTATTAAGATTTTCTAGATTATTCACCTCTCCTTGGGTTGATTGTTTTTTTTTTGCTTTGCTTTTCTATTTCTGTAATCAAATCTCCATTTTTTACAACTTAGTCTCCAACCCTAATATTTTATTGTTTATCTATTTTTGAATCTTGTCTTTAATGGATGTAAGCTTATTGCCAAGCATTACCTATAAATTTGTTTGAAGTTTGGATTATTTCTCTTCTCTACATTTATCTAATGATTCTATATTTGTAAAGGCTATTTAAGATTACTTTACTACATCTCTCCTTGAGAGGTTTTGGTAAATGTGGTGAACTATTTGTATTGGAATAAATGAATAGAGATGAAATAAATTATAAATAAGAGTAGGAGAAGGAAATTGTGTACCTAATTAGCTCGAACTCATAATTTAAGGTTGTAGAGATATGTGTTAGTGAAAAATCCACGTGAAAGTCTCTCGGTGAAAATGACTCATGAAAATACCCTGATTAGGTCAAACTCGTAGGTTAGGATTGTAGAGATATGCCTCAACGAAAATTTTGTGTGAAAATGCTACATGAAAATGTCTAAAAGAAAAAAGTATTTCCAACCTTTCAAATTATATTTAAGACAAACATTCAACCAAAGGATATAAGATAGAACAAAGCTCCATGTAAACATCAACTTAACTACAACTCAAATAGGTCAAATATTGTGAATGACGCATACTTTTAAATCGTTTGCGGATTTGCGTGTTACACTTGAATGATGTTAGTCATGTGGCATTTATTATAAAAAACTTGAATGGTGGTAGTGATGTGATATTAATTGTAGAAAACTTGAAACTAGTATGTTAAATAAAGTAATTAGTCATTTTATCAATATTTCTATTTGTGACCATTTTTTATACCATCAATAAGATATTTTTATTTTTCCTATATTATGATGTGTTTGATAAATTAATTTGTACTTGTACGTGTAACCAATTTTATAACCTATGAATAATATAGATAAAATTTCATCTAAAATTATGTGGAAACTTTGAAATCCAAAATCATATTTCAAATATGCCAACATTGGATTCAAAATTACAAAATTGGATATTTGGTATTTGCATTTTCTAAATGTGATCTCTTATTTTTGGAATCCAATATAGGTACATGGAGCAATATTTTACACTTAAAAAAACCCAATTAAGTATTCTAAAAAAATATAATTTCAAACGTACCAATATAAAATTCCAAAAATATAAAATCAATTCCAAAAATACAAATATCAAAACCTATGTACCCATTGTTCCCACATTTCAGGGACTTGGGGACCCTTAGGAAACTTACCCAAATTGTTGGGGACTCCATCGGGGATCCGGGGACTTGTTGGTTGTCCCCCAAGATGTTCCATACATATTTCAGGGACGTTCTAGAGAGATTCCAGGGATGTTCTGAACAAATTTCAAGGATGTTCTGAGCATATTTTGAGGACGTTCTAGGAATATTTTGGGGATATTCCAGGCATATACCTTCAATATTGACAATCGTGGAAATCTATGAATGGACAATAAGATCAATTTTCCCATTCATTATTTTTGTGCTGCATTGAATCTAAATCTTTTGTAAAAGTTGCAACTCAAAATATGGGCTTTTTATGATGGGTTTCAATTTGGGTTTCAGGTGATTTAAATATTGTATTTTCAGCAACAAGATTACAATAAGAAAATATTACATGTCAAGAAAACAGGAAATGAAATATTTCAAAGGGTTGATGCTTGTGGTTATTGCTCTTATTCTTCTCATTTTTCTAGTCATCTTGGCTTTCACATAGTGTACATGGGTTTCTAGGAGTCATTCAAGTCTAGTGTTTTCACCATCCCAAACTTAAGCAATATGAAAACTATCAGATAGCAGTGACTTCGATTGGGTACTAAATGTTTGAATAATATCCTATTCAATCACCTTCTTAATCTAAAATATAAATCTAATATCTTTACAGAACTAAAGTGTTTTATAGTGGTTTTCAACACAGCCATAAAAATCTGCAAAACTTATTGAGAAGGGAATCTCTTTTATCTTTTAACATAATAATCATTAATAAGAAATATGATGAACACAAACTTATATAGAGACAATTCTCACTTATGTTTCTTAAAGCTAAATTGCATTTTTCTCAAGTTTCCTAAAGCTAAACTGCATTTTGTTCAAGTTTCCTAAAGTTAAAGTGCATTTTTCTCTTGTCTAGCAACCAATAATGAAATGCCACTAAACCCTTTTATAAATTTCTCAAGATTTTTAAGAATTGGCCAAGTATAAGGGTTGTGCATAATACTATATAGTATATCTTGTTATGCTTGCAAGCTTGAAGCAACTACAATGTTTATGGTGAATTTTAAAATTTTAATATTTTTTCAATATATAGTATAAAAATTAATGATTAATCGACTAATTATAAAATAAAGATGAAAGTGATGCAACCAAGTGTCAAATTGTTAATTATTAATTTATTATTATTACCTCAAAAGCGTTATTTAAGGGGAGTTTCCTCTCTATCCTTTCATCGTCTGTCCTAACCCAATAAAAATGTGCCATTTGTTTACCAGTGATTGACCAATATTCTCTTTCCATGTGTTTTATTTTAGACGACTCCAAAATATGACAGTTTAATAGGTGGTTTCTTCCCACATCTCTTCTGCTATGCTTGATTTGGCTCGCTCTCAAATGAAATAAAATACAGCTCTGGGGTTATTAATTATTCACGTGATAGCAGTGCCAGGATGAATGAGAGTAGTAGTAATATTGCACCCTAGGAATCAAGCAGATGAGCTTACGGAATTAGAGCTTACCCATTTACAAAAGAATGGTTGGATGAGATTGAAGTCGAGGAGAAAGCCAAACAAGAAGCACAAACCTATATTCACTCTTGGTTTATGATGAGAACAATTTTGTGATCAAGCATGGAGGTGCTTAGGTGAGTTACTCAGATCTTCTTCATGCCTTCATTGTTCTTATGATAAAGTTCAGAAAAACTTGCACATTGGCTTGCAAAAATTCAAGAGCATGATTTGGAAATCATGACTTCAAATACGATAAAGGGATGAGACTTATTCCTTCACTTAGCTCATCATGTCGAGCCAAGCAAAGAACTTGATGATCAAGATAATCCTCTTTCAACGTTATTTTATATTGAAAATCAACATCACTTTATATCTAAGCATCCTTGGTATAAAAATATGGTGTATTATTTGCAGTATCAAAGGTGCCCAGATGAGTTGGATCCTCATAAAATAAGGAGACTCCACCTTGAAGCTTCTAAGTATATCATTTTAAGGGAATCCTTATTTATAATATATGCTAATGGTTTGCTGCTACGATGTGTAAATGATGAAGAAGCATAGAAAATATTACACGAAGTACATGGATCATCAACATCTGTCATCCATATTGGTGGCCATTTTTCTGCTAAAGCAACTGCTTTTAATATCATAAGGAATTGTTATTATTGACCTTCGATCTTTCGCGATTCTTATAAATTTGCAAGGTCCTATGATAAATGCCAAAAAATAGCTGGTAAATAATGTCTTTTTGCATACCTCTACAACCTATCCTTTTGGATTTCCCTTTTTCTAAGTGGGGTATAGACTTTATTGGTACAATCAATCCTTCATCCTCTACAGGGCATATCTTTATTTTGACATCCACCGATTACTTTACTAAGTGGAATGATTTTTCCCCTCTTAGACATGCACAACATGAACAAGTAATCTCTTTTCTAGAGTCTAGTATCTTTTCCAGATTTGTCCTTCCATTATAAATCATTATAGACAATGGTCCAACCTTGATTTCTACAAAATTGACCCAACTTCTAGCTAAATTAGGTGTTAAGAATTTCACTTCATCTGCTTATTACCCTCAGGGAAACAGAGAATCATAGTCTACTAATAAAAAAATGGTCAGTATTATAAAGATAATCATAGAAGACAAACCTCACCAATGGCACACACTTCTGACGTATGCTCTTTGGGCAGACTGTACAACAATGAAAGAAAGTACATGATTTACTCCCTTGCAGCTTATATACGGCCAAGAGGCTATTTTGCCTATTGAACTATAGCTTTCTTCCTTGCGGTTGATGCTACATACTAAAGAATGAAATTCTTTTGATATTTCTCAAAGGATAAATACACTTCTAGCCCTAGAAGAACAAATAATTTTTTCCTTGAAAAATCTAAAAAGGATGCAGCAAATAGTGAAGAATTATTTTTAAAAACGAGCAAATGTTGTTGAATTTAAGATTGATGACAAAGTCTTACTATGGGATTCAACCCATGTTGAGAGAGGGAGACATTCTAAATTCTAAAAGTTATGGCTAGGTCCATTTAAAATCGCTTGTATCCTCGACACAAATTCATATATTCTTAAAGACATGGATGAGCGATTTTTTTCTTACAGTACCAATGGTTCCCACTTGAAACATTACATGGAACCAGCCTGATCACCGAATCAATTTTGCGTAAATATGAATGTTGAATATATTTTTTTCTTACGCTTTTTTTGTCACGTTGGTTTATTGAGTTTTATTTTCTGTTGGTTTTTTGTATAGTCATCAGAAATAAAGTCTGAAACAATTTTTCCATAATAATATCATTCTATAAGTATTGTTGATCAATAAAAACAAGATAAACACAACTGCTACGATATCTTCTTTTTGAGACACTGATGGAATAGTTTTTTTTTTTTCAATATTGTTGTAGTATAGTTGGTTTTTTTTTCTTCCTAGTTTCTACTATCCCTTTTCTTCCCTCCATTATGAGATCTAAGAGCATATCAGAAACATTCTCCTTTAAGTTTCAAGAAAAAAAATTTCATTAGTTATGAACCTTGTTGTTTTTATGCATACAGGACCACTTCCCCTCATACATCTCACTTTCCATAAGTTATTCCTAAAAATCCCATCTCATATTTTCCCTTAAACCATCATTTTCCCTATGTTGCATAACTATTTACTGAGTAGTTTAAATCACCTACTTCTACCGCTCTACAGATCCTAGCATTCTAAGTTCTAAATCTATTGAGAACATATTTCCCTGTGGATTCACACGTTTGTTGATGCCTAAGAAAATCACAACATTAAGTCCCTTCCTACAAATAAGTTGCAATGCATTATTACACATATATATCCTAAATAATACTATATAGGTGGGACCCCTTGATTAAAAGAATGATGAAAAGCACTTCTCTTGTTGCGCTCATAATTACCTTACGGGAAATATTCATAGCTTGAGAATAAGAGTGGAAATACTAATCTATTTCCATGTGTAATTAACGGATGCTAAGGGTGCTAGCAATTTTATTTCAAAATGGGGGAAATGCTTATTTTATTAAACATTTTAGTTCACTTTTACTACACTTAGATTTTGATTATTGTTTCAAATATAAGCCACATGAAACTCATTGTATATTTGCATACATTGGAAAATGCTTATTATGTTGAATGTAATACTCCACTAGCAACGGATGTGGGAAATGTTGTTTCGATGCTAGGTGTTAAAGGGGCATATTATTGCTATGAAATTTATATGAGAGGTCGATTCAACTTTGATTTTGGAAATTGTATGTTATATGGATATTGGATATATGATGGTCGATATTCTATGTTTGGAACAATGTTTTTGGGAGTTGGAAGCGCTCAATTTTTTGTTGTGGTTGATGGAATTAAATGTGAAAATAGGGGAAACGACGTCCATTTACTATGTGTGGTTCTTAACCTATATCAAAGATACCACCTTCACTTCTCCTCACATTCGTTTGCTGCTCTAGTTAGCAATACCTCAATTGTGCTCGGTTGTTGGCTGAAAAATAGTTGTGCTCTTAAGATTTCTGGCATTTTTCTCACAAGTATGTAGTCTCTTATCTCTCCATTCAAGATGGTCATCTCTACTCTAGATAAAATTATTATGTTGGATCTTATATTTTTCATGCAAAATTTGTTTGTTTTATGAAGTGTTTGATGGATTTACTATGGTCTTTTTTCTTGTGCAACTCGCATTTTGAATTGGGTTTCTTCTTGTTGGCATTTAAATGTTGCAAACTAGAAATAAAGTTCGACATTTTATTATGTTTGAAATATGTGGTTGTATATGATTGGAGTGTGTAACACACCCAGCCAACCATAAGCCAGGCATGTTAGCCAGAAGTCCCTTCTCTGGAATAATTTGACCCCTGCTCTTATTTTGCATAATAGGGAATGCATGAAAGATTGACATGCATTGATCAAGATTTATTCTAAGCATAAAAACAATGAAGAATATGACATGCACAATAATACACATCAAGTATGAATACTCTAATCATATCGAATTCAAGGATAAATGAATACACAACGGATAATTCATACACAAGCAAATGATACCAAAACAGATAAAACTTATCTCTATATAAGAGAACCACTGAATGGTTGTATACCAAGGATGTTTCACCCAACCGTAGACGTTGTTGTTCCAAGTATCAACAACAATGACACCCCTAAGCCAGGGATATGAATCCACAAGGATGGTTCCAGAGTGTTACTTGGCTTCCCAAACCAATCAGCACTCAAGCTCTCATAGGCTTCTCCAGCACTCAAAAAATACAAGTACTCAACTCTCTTCTATCCAACCTGCACCACCCAAGAGAATGGACCCCCACCCTTCTCTGCCACACAGTCCCTCAGGCAGTCCTTCTCCTTCCAGGGCTCCAATGCAGCTGGTCCAGAATCTCCATGTTGGGACTCTTAGGACTCGAAGTTGTGGGCAAGGCTGGAAACAGGCCAAAGCATCTCAGACATGCAAGCCTCAATTCATGGTTGGATTACACCAACAATCTCTACAACCAATAATACCATGTCTACACTTCAGCAACTTGTCTTCATTTCCCAAGCCAATACATCCATGAGGAAAAATGAATGAGTGAGGGAATGAACAAATGAGTGGATGGACAGGAGGAGCGAGAAACAACAGAACCAGAATGAGAATGGTAATGACATTGTGAAGAGAACGAATGACCAACCCCCCAACAGACTAGGGATGGTTTTATGAATTCTTGGGAATCAAGAACCTCTTGGCCTTCCACCAATAAATCACATAATTTTTATTCTCCATTAGTAAAAATGGAGAATAAAAAGTATAGAATAAATTCTTAGCCCCTCAAGCCCCTTCACTTTTGGAATCATAGCCCCCTATAACTCTAGTCCTTATCCTTCTAGCAGCCAGCGAGGTATTTATTATTAATAATGATAAACCATTAAATTTCTTAGGCACACTGGCATTTTAATAATTGTTTGGGCACTCTGTCCTCTCAACAATGTAACAATACATTATTTAATATGGGGTCTCAAAACCCAGGGTGTTACATCTCATCCCCCTTATTTTGGCACTGTCCTCGATGCATATACAAAAAAATAATCAAAATTCCATAATTTATTCAAAAAGTTGTGGGTACTCCACCCACATGGCATATTCATGCTCCCAAGTAGCATCTTTAAGACCGTAGCAGGACCACTGAACTTTTACCATCTCTATAACTTGATTCAGGAGCATTTTGACTTTTTTGTACAATATTCGCACTCGTTAGAGATGAAAGTCTCCCTCTGTATCTACCTGAATCAGATGCAAATCAATAACATGGTTAGGATCATGTACATATTTATTTAGCAAAGATACATGAAATACATTATGCACATTCATGGAAACATGCAATGCAAGCATGTATGCAATCGGCCCTATTCTATTCAACATCTCAAATGGACCACAGAATTTGGCTGCTAGCTTTGTACAACTACCCAAATTCAAAGAGCTCTTCTTGGGATTTACTTTCAAAAGAACATGTTCCCCCACTTTAAATTCTCTTACTGTCCTATTCTTATCGGCATAAATTTTTTATCTATCTTGAGTTGCCTTTAAATTTTGTTTAATATTAACCATCTGGTGTTCCATCTCCTTGAGAAACTCTGGCCCAAGTACCACTCTATCTATTGGGTTGTCCCAAATTATTGGAGTAGCGCATTTCCTACCATACAAGGCTTCAAATGGGACCATATTCAATTAAGCTTGATACCCATTATTATAGGCAAACTCAACCAAGTGCAAGTAATCTTCCCACTTAGATGGCTTATCCATCACGTACATTCTCAGCATGTCTTCAATTACTCGGTTGACCCTCTTTGTCTACCCATCTGACTATGGATGGTATGTTTTGCTAAAGTTCAGATTTGTACCAAATCCTTTAAATAATCCCTTCCAAAAAAGTTGAATTAAACTTAGTGTCTCTATCTGAGACAATTGTCCTAGGTATCCCATGCAACCTAGCAATTTCCTTCATGTAAATTTCTGCAATATAAGTTGTTGTATGAGTTGTTTTTATAGAAACAAAATGAGCAACCTTGGTCAATTTATCAACCACTGCCATGATTGAATCGTGTTTCGTTGTTTTCTTTGGCAGCTTTGTTATAAAATCAATGGTTATCACATCCCATTTCTTCTTTGGGATTGGTAATGGTTGTAGCAAACTCACTGGGTGTTTATGCTAATCCTTCACCCTATGGCATTTCATACATCTGGCAATGTAATCAACAACATACTTTTTCATCCCCGACCAAAAGAATTGGTTTCTTACTATTGTAATTGTTTTCTGGTAACCGAGATGTCCAACATATGGAACATTATTCCATTAATACCAAATTCCTAAGTTCTTCAGAACTAGGAACATAAATTATATTTTTATGCATAAGAAATCCATCTTCTTTATTCTCATGCTCTTTCATTTTTTGTTGTACATCTTCTTTTTGCAAGCTTTTCGTTACATGTAGGTAATGTTGATCTGTAACAAAAACATATAAAATTCTACCCTTCAAGACCGACTGATGCATACTAACAGTTTTAGAATGCATGAGATGCACATGTCTACTAAGTGCATCAACAACTTTGTTTTATTTTCCCTTGATATTCTTGATATCAAAGTCATATTCACTTAAATTCAAGCCATCTTGTTTTCTTGGCATTCAAAGTTGGTTGTTCAAAAAGATACTTCAGACCATTATGTTTTGTTCTCAATTCAAATATCTTTCCCATGAGATAATGCCTACACATATTCAACACATGAACAATGGTAGCAAGCTCCAAGTCATGTGTGGAAGGTTGCAGATTTGTAGTAGAAACCATGATTTAAAATTTCAACAGTCACCTTACAACAGAGTTGTTCCTCACCATGATTTGGGGTAATTACAAGTCACCTTACAACAGAAAGGTTCCTCTTTAAACTCGCCTTTCTTGAAACTCTACTTTCATAAACCTACCATAATGCATCTCGGATTCAGTATGCATCTAATTACCACAGAGAGGCTACAAAGAATGTGGTTCAATACTTTTTCATTTAGCTCTCAATATTACTACGAGATCCCAAACTCTGATTACTGAGAGGGGGCGAATCAAGAATAATCTAATTATAACTTTTTCTTCAAATGTTATATCAATGTAGAATTATTATCCAATAATGAGTGAATAGATAAACAATCACACACATACACAAGCACACCAAGATGACAGGAAACACAACTCCAGTAGAAAACCACTAATGTTTTTTCTTTTTATATGTCTTGAAGAATTACATTCATTGGAAGCACCAACTTCCTTGTTTTCCAATCGTGAATCGAAGGAGGCTCCAACCCCCTAGTTTCTCACAAAGCAACCCTAGGGAAGCTCCAGAACTCCCAAATCTATGGCTGGCAAACTTAAGGAGGTTACAACCCCAATGTTCTTCTGGCTATAACCGAAGGTGGCTGGCAACCACCTGTCCTTGCCCCATCTTGCCACCTCAAGTAGAAGTAGAATGATGGAACCATTGTCACACTATCACCGTGAGATATACCATTGTAAACCTCGCTCAATAATCTAAACCATGTATCAACTATGCATCAACTTGTACCACCAGAATCAACCTGTACCATTAAACAAGTGCATCAACCATGCACCAACTTGTAATCAACTCACTATAAACAAGTGCATCAACCATGCACCAACCTGTAATCAACCTATACCATAAACAAGTGTATCCAACCATATGTAACAAGTATGTTCCAATCATGTTTTCAATCCATTCATCAACTATGAATCATCAATATGTACCAACATCGCTAACTATACATTCCCATGTATGTATGCCTAACTCATCAACTACTTGTCTCAACCATGTATCAACATGTACTCCCCAACCAAAAGCCTTCATCAATTTCATCATCCAAATCTGGTTTGTAGCTCTATAATATACCTAGTGGCATGATCACATTCCCAAGAACCTTCCTTACACCCTTAATGTTAGCGAGACTAACATTTTCATCAAAGTTTTCTTTAGTCTCACATGCCTAGTTTTGGATTAGTCAACAAACCCTAACTTGAAGTAATAATAACTTTGAAATTGTAATGTATAAATATTCTTAAAACTGATACAAAATGTTCTTTTCTGCTGTGTTTTTATTCAATTCTCCAAGGAAAACTACTTGGACCCTCTCTAAAAAGGAGTTATAGCAAAATGGCATACCTTGTTGAATTCCCTGATTATTCTAGAGCGACCTTGTAGAGAGTGCCCCGCAGACAAAATGTTTTATGAAATTATTCGAAACTATTACAAAGAATACTAAAACTCAGAATTCTAACCAACACATTTGGTCTCACTAAATTTGGATCTGTTATGAAGAGTATATGACATTTTTAAGGTTTTAAACACCAATTTGACTAGTTTCGTGGACTGCCAAAACCCTATTTTCCAATGTAGTGTAACTCCCAAATACAACGACCCACAAGATGAATTTCTTAACCACAGATACTTGGATATTTTTCTCACTTGCACAGAAATCTCTCAGGATCTGAATCATTATATAAAAAAAGTTATGAAGGAAATGGTGAGATGACCTGAAAATAACATACATTAGAAAGCACCATCAAAAGAATTTATCCTTCCTTGCATTTTCTGGCCTTCTTTCACTGCACTCTCAGCTTAGATATCATTTGCATACCGTAGTCCCATAGATATTCAATACTCAAGCTGATTCAAATGAGAGAGCCTTTGCCTCTATTTATATCACTCTCCAAATAGCTTACTTAAAAACATCTTCTAGGTCACTTGGCCCCACTTTCCTATTTTAGGATTGGGTCCACTTCTAATTTTCTCCATTAAAATTATTATTGAAACAATTTATTTTGTATTTATTGAATTATACAATCATCACTTCACTTATTATTTACCTTTAAAAATTTCTCTTAAAAACCACTTTTATTACTTGACCTTAGCTTCTAGATGACATATGAGGGTCCTCCAACTGCAAGGCCATAACTCTCAAACCAAGTGAGGAGTTATAGACGTTCTACATACCACCACCAGAAATGGAATGACATAATATCCATATACTAGCATTATTGAAAATATATCATAACTCATATTGTTACCCATCAAACAAACTTGGGTCCATTACCCAAACCTGGGGTCTCCAACTTCTCATGGCCATAACTCTCTAACCGTGAGGAATTATGTGACGTTCCACATACCACCGGAAATGACATGACAATCACTCTCCATCTAGGATATTTTCCCTGACAAATTCACTTTCCTTCATTTCATTATTCCACAATTAATCATGGGTTCTCTTACTGCACAAAGCATCTTCCTGTGAGGGTTTTCACCATAAGGGGACCACTTTGAAGTTCATCCATATTTACTTCTTATCAACCATGAAAAACAAATAATGAGTCATATTTACATCAAACACTATTGGTTCCATTACCCAAACCTTTGTGCTATGGGTCTTTCTTCAAGGGTTGACATCAATGACAACCAGCCTTAATCAACACAAACTGCACGTTGTGATTATAACACTAATAAAGAAAAAAAATTGTCATAAAATCAACATCGTTCTACTCTTAACACACAATCTCACATATATATACTTTCAATGCATATTCAAGAACTTATAAACCTACTTAATCTTGCACAGAAACATAGAAAGTATTTTCAAAGTGTTTGAATACAACATAACTCACAAGTATATCAACACACAAACACTTAATATATTACCAACTTGGATGTTGCGCGTTGTTACAAAACACAATACTATGCAGAGCTTTGGCTCCAAAAACTTCTGCAAACTTTCAGAAACAAGGCTAATGCTCTCAGACTTCTCCAACTCCTTTCACAACTGCTACTACTGCTAACTATCAACTGTATATCTATGTTATCTATTTACAAAGACTAAGACTGATACTTTCTGAAGTAGCTAACCGACTTAAACATTTAAGACAACAATAAATTCAATTGACTCTATCTGAATAATAAGGGCTCAAGAAAGATTAAATATCGGATAATTAATAACACTCATGCTTGTCATGACAGACTGAATAACACCCCTACTTGTCGTGACAGACTGATTCAGTGGAGACATAAAGCTCACGACTTATAATTAATATCTCCAAAACTTTCTTCAGTTATATCTCGAAGATCTCAATATTTCCTTGCCTCAATAGTTTCTAACAAATTATCCAAGTGATAATAGTCACTTGCTTCTGCGTTTTTCTACTTTGGATGAGACTCGGGACCTTGATCTACCAGGTTGTCCTATTGTCTTTGGAAATAGAAGAAATTCTTAAAATTTTGATATGTCTTCACCGTGATCTTTAACATAACACCAGAAAAGAACAATCCAACCCTAGGTTCAAAGATCTTTATAAGTATCTAGCATCCACTCAATTACCTTTGTATACTTTCAATCACATGGAAGTATCTGAGGTAGCAATTGAAGAATATGGGTATTGTTAAAGAAAGTGATATTTGTCTTGGAGGTATGTGCAATATTTGAAAAATAAGGGTATTCTTCTCAACTATCTTATTACTAAGGATCCCTAGTAACCTACTTTTAGAATGGTTACAGATGAAATAAGCTATCCCTTTTGTCCCTTCTTTAAAAATGTCACAATCACTATTTGCTAGAGGATTGAGAGCTAAACCAAATGTCACTTGTCCTTCTTCCTCAATATTCCAATAAAAGTAAGGTTTGTTCCCAGACTAACATAAGACAGGTATTCATTAATTTCCACATCATGTCCCTTGATGTACCAAGGGAAACCATCTTGGGAGGAAAAGTGACAGAATAGGAGAAGACCATATCTACAAGAGGCTTAAAAGTTGAACTACAGGAATTCCTAAGGGCATGAGAACAATAACAAGCTCCTTAATTTAAAAACACTCCATCCTGAACATAAGGATCAGCTAGTTGAATCCACCTCCCACAGTCAATATATGAATACAGAATAGGGATTTCTCCAATATGCATGTAAAATTGTTTTAGCAGTGTTTCATGGGGCTCTCCAAAACGACCAGTAGGCCACAATGAATGGTACAACTCAGTGGTGAAACTTCAATCAACAACTAAGTGAAAGTTGGAGCCACAAACTCATGTAGAAGACATATGTTCCAATCTGACCAATAGAGGAAGTGAGCAGAATGCACGTCCAGCCCTTGCTAATGTGATCTTATATCTAAACCAAAGGGACCATGAGATTGTAAAGACGATGATTGTAAGACAGTGGCATTACCTAAACTCAGTGATCGGTAGTACCAAATGTCATCAATCATATTATAAAACACATTAGCCATTATGGAAGATCATAAATGGTCGTATACATGCCATGGGAAATCAGCCATTCTTACTCAATAAAAAGATATCCAACAGTGGGGAATTGAAATTCAATGATAATGATTTGCAATGTATGTTTATTTATATTTTTCTGATTCTAAAAAAAATAAAATTTCTACAATAATTAGGGTTATCAATCTATTCTTAATTGGATATGTAACAATATCATTATGTGTAAACAAACTTTAGCCACCTAAAATAATCTGTTGATGATCCATAACTGTACATATTTCAACTTTAGTTTCTCAGGGTCTTGGGCAATTAAATCTATTTCACAAGGTTTTAACCAACCAAAAACAGTTTTAGGTTATACTCCATGACCAAA
Source organism: Picea sitchensis (assembly GCA_010110895.2). NCBI lineage: Eukaryota > Viridiplantae > Streptophyta > Pinopsida > Pinales > Pinaceae > Picea > Picea sitchensis. The sequence continues at coordinate 24,560 of SNQJ01S0050390.1, read as the reverse complement.
GAGGTAATTTCATCCTTGATCTATATCTTAAAAAAAATCATTAAGACTCTAGGAAAGGGTCATGTGATTTTCTCAACTAGCATGCCTTAACCCCATACATAATCCAAGATACGAAATTGGTTCCAATTTTACCTCTTGCCCAAGAGAAACATGTCTATTTGTACTTATATATGAAATCTCTCCACAAAATTCTAAATTAGTGTGTGTAGGTCTATGGATTGGTCTACATATTAAGTCATACAAATTGGGGTCACTGTAGGATATCATTGGGAGATAGAATACATCTCAAAACCTTAAAAATAATATTTATTAAACTTATCTCCAAAAGTCACTCAGAGTTCACATAATAAATATTTAGTGGGATGATTCTCTTGTTGCTTAAGAGGTTTTAGAGTTTAGTGTGAAATTTCCCCAAGATGTTGGATATTAAATTACTCACAAATTTCTAAACAATAATTCTAATACGTATTTACACAACATCCCAATTACATGAGAAATGGCGAGAAAAATGGAAGGTGAGCTAGGGACTCATGGTAGTCATTCCAAATGAAAAAAGTGTTGTCTTCAATCTATTGATTCACTGAAGCTCTCCTTCCTAATGTTATCACACTAAGTTGCCTTGGGTTTTTTAGTTTGTTTTCATCTTTTCCTAATCCTTGGATTTTAATTTTTTTTAATTTCACTCCTTTTAAAAAATGTGTTTGTTAGGACCCCCTTGATCAATAAAGTGTTGAGTCATGACTTATGTTTTGATCCTCATTCGAATTTGGGCTTAGGAACGTTTTTGTTCATAACTTAACTTTGATCCTCCTCATGATTTTTCACTAGGATCAATTCACTCCACGACTAGCTTGATTTGACAGGACATTTTCTTCACTCATGCCCTCGTAGCCCTGCCTTGGTGTCCTTTGTTTACATGTCCAATCAGTTTTTAAAATGGAGTGTTGCCCACTCATCAGGAGTTTCTGTAGCGCCTTTCCCGTTCATCATATTCCACCATGATTTATGATTACAATGTTGATGTCATCTTCCTTGTTTTCAGCGCCAGGAGTTGGTTAAAATGTGCCTTCAAGATCTTGTATTTACGAGCTCTGATAATGGTTTGTGATTTTTGAAAAACTCAAGATTATTGCGCTGCACAAACTCCCAGTTTTGACCAGTCGACAGCAATGCTACCAGATCTGATGTTGAGGTAGATTCATAGGCCGGAATGCTCGTGACTTCTTCATGAAATCTTACTGAGGCTTCAGACAGATTTTATTCCACAGGTATTTCGTGTTTCCTCCTCTACACATGATTTTCAAAGAGAGTTGGCGCTTAGAATTTTGGATTATCGAGCTTGCATAGTTGAAGGAGACCTTTCCTCACACCATTCTATCCTTGTCTCCCCTCCTTTCAAACCTATAAATTTCACTACTTGCATGTCGAAGTCTGATACATCCACCCACCATAGCTACTAAGCTCACAACATCCAAGTAGTTATATCCTTTGCATACGCAGTGCGCTACCTAGAGGCATTGCTTAACCACATTTTTTCTCCCCTGCCTCCTATGACACTTAAGTCGGGCATTTTCTACCCAGTTTCAAAGGCCAATTATAGGGTATCCTCTCATTTTCTAAGTGTTCACACCTACACAAATCCAAGGGAGGGATTTCCACAACCAGTTTTAGCTTACTAGAAATCAGTCTGGTTTAAGGGAAGTTCTTGTAAAAGTGCAGCCTTGTCCATTTGAACCTTGACTTTAGGTCCTCTTGGTTATTGCCACTCCATAGCCATAATAAGCTCTCATCCTAAACTATGGAGACTCCTCAGATGAAGAATTCACACAAGGGGGGTAAGGTAGTTAGAACTGAACTTGTGGATATGTATCTTTTTGAGACAGAGCCCATGGCAAGAGAAGTTTTTCAAAGAGTGGGATGCCTCTCTTTCTGCCATAATATGCAAAGAGGTCATCTTGAGGTGACAAGGCAATTTGCCTTAAACATTTTGATGGTCAGAAGACCAAGGTAGGGGATTTAGAATTTGAGGTGATTGAGGCCTCTATTTCAACTGCAACAGGAATCCCTATCACAAGTGAGAAATGGTTTAAAGCCATGGCTTTGAACGCAGCCTATGCCAAAGATTTCCTTAAGCATGAACATCAAGCTGGTGATTTGTCTAAAGGTGTGCCAAGGAATCAGTTGATTGAGCAGTTTGACAAGATATTGAGGATCATTCAGAGATACTTTACATGTGAAGGGAGGTTCAAAACATTATACTAGTACCATATAAGGCTTTTGTTGCATTTTACTGGTAAAATTGAAATGAATATTTCCTATTATTTGCTAAAAAGAATAGGAAAGATGTCAGATAGGATTCAATCCAAGTCTAAGGATGTGGACACTGGCATCTTTCACTCTGGATTGATTAGAATGCTAGTTTCTGAAGAACTGGGTAAGAAATATATCTCATGGGAACATTTTGTTATTGCTTCTCACTTCAAGTTGGATATAGCAGCCACTCCTCAGTCGCAGAAAGAAAGCCCTTTATCATCCACTAGCATTGCTAAAGCATGTACCAGCAAGAAGAGAAAGGGAAGATTTCTTGTTCAAGATTCAAGGGTCATCAAGGAGGTCACGGGAACTGAGGAGGAAGCTTTTCATTCCCCAAAAAGAGTATTTTTACCCCCTCCTCCACCAGAGTTAGAAGAAGTTCCTTCTACTACTAAAACTAAAGCAAAGAAAGGGAAGAAGCTACACTTCTCCTCATCTCCTCCAACAGCCAGTACCAAGGTTAAGAAACCTTTCACAAGATCATCAGCTCCTAAAGATGTTGTTGAAGAACAGTCCCTACCAAAAGCCTCTATCCTACAAAAGAAGAAAGGTAAAGGCATTGTAAATCATGTGGAGTGTTAGCACTTGGTAAATTTCCTAGAGGTTGAAAAAGAAGAAATCTACAAAGGTAACCTTAACCAACCGCTTTTAAAGTTGGTATCTAGCCCTTCCAGCTTCAGAGAGGGATCTCTCTATATGATTTAGCTTTGTTTTTAATTTCAGATATTAGGCTAGGTAAAGAAATTGTTGGTTTTGTTGTAAAAGAGTTTTTTGAAGTTGGTTGAGACGGTCTACACATCCATTGGGCTATGGGGTCTGTATTCAATCAGATATTAGATACAACCAGAAATGNCAAAGAAAACCTTCACAGGGCGAGATAATACACTCACTGGATCTTTAGTAATTTAAAATGATGGATGGAAGAACAGATGAGGAAAATAACTTCAACTAACAAGCAGTTAAGAATTTCTTAATTGAAGATATTAGAAGATAAACATTTAAATCTTTAGAATCGGAAACAGGGTATCAAAGATAAATCCTGCAACATAACGCTATTCATAAAGATTAGATTCAGAAAACAAAATGAATACAGGGAAAGAAAAACATTTAACTTAGAAAATCAACATCACCAGTGAACATACGCAAGAATCCTGTAAAAGTGCCTCTTCTTTATTAATGGCAGATCTCCTCAAAAATAGTATAGTTTGATAGCAATAGGGTGTGTGAATCAACAACCCTCAATACTTCGGAAAATGAAGTATTTATAATTCAAAATACACACGTTCATGTCGTAACTGATCAGGACGTGCTCATTCTATTTTTAGTCTAACTAAATTAACTAATCAAAACTGCTTGATGACTTGATACAACTGTTTGCGGAACTTCTGGGGTAGGCCGTTGGCGAGGTTCCTTCGCAAACTCTTCTAACTGGACAGGTGACTGGATTGTGGCAGCTCATCTGCTAATCTAGTAGATCACACAGTTCTTCCCATCTGGGATGACCTGGCACTGTGACTTTAAGCAATCTCCGATACACTTCATCCATGTCTGTATATTTATCAAATGTAGGCTTGATGGTGAATATGTGTTTAATCTCATGTTGGATACTAATATCCAACTGCAAGGCATCCATGAATTCTTTGCCTGTGATGCTTCCCTATATCCCTGCAAACTTGGAACTATCCTTAGACACTTCAGTCAGCCTTTTCTTGTAATCAGGGAGTGTCATTAATTTGTCATTAATGACCTTCAGGCCAGGTAGGCCCTTCTTTTGGAGAACATCTATCTTATTGAAAAAAAATTGTACTCCTTGATCCATGACTTGAATCTTCTCCTCAAGCTGAAGCATGAGACCTCTTTTGGTTAGAACCCTTTTTACCTCAAGTATATTTTTCGTCCTATCCTCGATTTTTAGTTCTTCAAGTTCCTCTCTGGTCTTGGAATTCAGGAACCTGATGATTTCATTTGCTTGTGCTGGCATGTCTCCCAGCTCCATTCTGATTTTCTCAACAGCCTATTTGCTCCTCTCGAGCAACTCATTTTGTTCAAACATGATTTGAACCA